>APFE030830022.1:121207-159094 GCA_000404065.3 Pinus taeda | reverse complement strand
GAAATAACTAAGAAATGCATGCATAAGCAAAGAAAGATGAATGGTTTGAGCAAGTAAAGTAGGCCAAAATGAGCCCGAATTGTACCAAAATTGGGGCTCATCAGAAGCCTACACATCTAGTAGGACTTCTATTCTTGAAATACACAACAATGTGAATAGCTTCTTCCCAAAGACCATTTGATAGACCCTTACCTTGAAGCATGCTCCTTCCACACTCCACAAGAGTTATGTTGTTTCGTTCTGCCACTCCATTCTGTTGTGGAGTGCGGGGCACTGTAAACTGTTGCACAATCCCATGTTGCTTGAAGAAATCCATGAAATCTCCCAACCTGTACTCTTCCCCTTGATCTGAGCGGAAAATTTTTATCATTTTTCATGTCTGGTTTTCTACCATGGATTTAAACTCTTTAAAATACTGAAAGGCTTGACTCTTTTTACTTAGAAAGTATATCCATGAAAATCTAGTGCAATCATCTGTAAATAAAAGAAAATAATATGCTCCTCCTAATGACCTAGTTTGCATAGGTCCACAAATGTCTGTATGCACCAGTTCTAAAATATCTCTTTCCTTTCTATTGACATGTAAAGGGAACTCTTCTCTATGCATTTTCCCTAATGCACATCCATCACAATCAAGCTTAACATTATGGAGAACAGTGAGTCCATCAACCATACCTTTTCTCGGAAGTAAGATGAGGTCTTGCGGATTAAGATGGCCGAATCTCTGATGCCAAAGATCTTCAACTATCGATCCAGCTGCAACCATTGCTTGCTGTGGCATACCCTTCACATCTAGTATGTACAGGTTCCCCACGCGCACTCCTGTTGCAACTCTTTCCATCTGGCTTTCCTTAATGACGCAGTTAGTATTAAAGAATTGAACTTGCATGTCTCGATCAATAATCATTGAGACAAAGACCAAATTTTTCTTAATTCCTAGAACATAGAATACATTTTTAAGATGTCTAATGTCAGCACTAGGTAACTTTACAGGAATGTCACCATATCCTTTGATCTCATATCCACTGTCATCTCCTAAATAGATTTTTGACCCACATAAAGTTTCTTCAAGAAATTCAAACCATTCCTTCTTACGAGTCATATGTGAGGATGCGCCAGAGTCGACATACCATATGTTGTCCTCATCTCCCTTTAAAGCTGAAAGAGCACAATCGACTATAAATAGTCAAATTTCATGGCTATGGTCTTCTTCTTCCTCAACAAAGTAACTCTTAGGTTTTCTCTATTTGTTTCTTCCTTCGTTTGCCTGCCTCTTATAACATCTTTAATCTGGTGACCAGGTTTTCCACAGTAAAAACATTTCTTGATGGGAAAATTATTAGCAGGTATACCTTTAGACAGTCTGTTCTGAAATGTGTTGGCACCTTTATGCTGCTGCTGCTGTGGTTGCTGATGCTGCTTCCCTCTATACTGTCTCCTTTTTGCCATTAGAGCAAGGTCATTTCTCTTTTATTTCAAATTTTGTCGTTGCTCTTCTTCCTGTAGCAGAATCCTTGACAGCTCTTCAAATGCAGGGGCTTTCTCCCTTGCTAACAGCCCTGAGATGAACACCTGGTATTCATCAATCATTCTGTTCAACGTGATCGTGACCGGATCTGAATCAGAAACTTTCTCTCTGATATCTCCCAATCTACCCTTCAGGTCTTTCACTCTAGCAATGAATCCAACAACAGACTCATTCTCCTCCATCTTCAATGCAAACAACTTGCCTTTGAGTGACAAGGCACAGTTTGTATTCTGCGTCTGGTATAGGTTTTTGAGCGTCGTCCAAATGTCAGTGGTCGATTTACAGTCTCTAATATGTGGTATAACATTGTCCTTGACAAACATCTTCAATATGACCTTTGCTTTTGTCTCCCTTTTATCCTAATCTTACTCTTGTGCAGCTGATCCTAGTCTCAGCTCATTTCCTATAACAATCGGCCACGCATTTGCGCTTTCAAGTAAAGTCTGCATCTTGAATTTCCATCCATCAAGTTTGCCAGACTCGTGGAGGTACGATTCTATACCGTTATTCATATTGGACTGATAAAATTTTTGATCCTTTAATGAATAAGTCTATCCAACTGAACACTTTCAGGTCACAAAAAAAACACCATATACCAGATCCGAACCTCTGTTTTGCTGAAAAGAAATTGTACCTTCAATGAGCCACCAACGGGTAAGTCCGATCTGCTACCACTGAATAGATCAGGAACTCCAATGTGCCACCACCGGGCAAGTTCGATCTGCTGCCAGTGAACAGATTGGGAACTCCAATGCGCCACCACCGGGCAAATCCAATCTGCTGCCACTAAACAGATTAGGAATTCCAATGCGCCACCACCGGGCAAATCTGATCTTCTACCACCGAGTAAATCTAAAGCTTCCAAGTGCCACCACCAGGCAAGGCCACCACCGGGCAAGGCCGATCTACAAAAAAATGAAAAGATTTGTAGATCTTCCAAAGATAAAGACGTTGGTGCTTCTCAATAGTGAAAGACTCACGCCAGAAACAAAATCGATGCGAGGCATGAAATTGGCGCGCTTAAGGCTTGATTTTCCGCACTAATAACGATTTTTGGTGCATCGACGCAACTATCCCCCTCAAAACAACACCAAGTGGCGTGAATGTTCCTTAAAAAACCGCGCCAACACTTTGTTCTGCTCAAAAATGGCGCGACTGTTCCTATCAAAACTGCGCCAACATTTTCTTTCACTCAGAGATGATTAGTCATATGAGACCTATGCTATAGGTGTTACTGCATTCCACCTGATCCTACGAATCTTCTGTATACTCCACCGCCACTACAGTTATGTACAAGGATGCATCCCTAAAGAGAAAAACAAATCTAGGTTGTCCCTACTCCGTGCTCCGATATCAAGATAAAAATCAGACTTGAATTGAAGAAGAAGGATTTACAGCTCATAGGTGAGTATTGCACCTAGAGACTACACTCAAACAAAGAGAACTCTCTCGGTTCACTCTACTATTCGTGAATGAAAGATTACATCATTAAGTACAATAGGAAGTTACAACCAAACTCCTAAACTATAGGAACAAATCCTAAACTAAGGAGATATGTTACAACTTGTGTAACCATTTCTCCATTAATACAAAATAATCTTAATTATTTTCAACTATTTTATGATAAACACATTTTTAATAAGCTTGCATTTATGCTCAAAATGAACATGTTTTTCGTCCTGGAGTCATTTCCTCCTTGCGTGTTTGTCTATTTTATTTGAGTATTGTTGGAATGATACTTTTGTGTATTCCACAAATTATGTTGATTTTGTAGGAAGATTTTGTAGTCTTAGTTAACCATTATGTTATAATTTTCTTTTAATGATTATTTTTTTAACCATCACTTTTTGTCTAGTCATTTTATCATCATCATATATTCAGCTTCCATTCACTTTCTGATATTTTCAAAACTTATTCAGCAACAGTTCAATTTCTACTCAGATATCCTGAATAAAAAATAAGCCTTATATTTCTTGTTGGCACTGTTTCAAAAGGAATGCCTCCGCGATCCTCTTTTCGCTAAAGTGAAGATTTCCCATCATATCATGATGTGGCCATATCCCTACAGATTTCCTTTCTTGAATGCCCGCTAATGAATCCTCCCCTCGCTGGGCTGCAAGTAATATTATCCTGAAATTTTCACTTTTAGTTATATAATTTCTAACAATTTTAAAAGATGTAATGACATTATTATAGATAGAGAAAATTTAGACATTTAAAATATTATACTTAAATAATATTTTTTATTGTATAATTTATATTTTAAAAATGATTTAAAATTACATTTACCAATATTTGTAAAAGTAATGGTTGCCTGTGTTATTTTAAAAAATAGAGTTATAACGTGGGTACTTGATTTGTTAAGTTTTGTCTTATTTTCACTGCACCAAACTCCATATGGTTTTGTCATGAACCCCTCGTTCCACTCTAATAATCTGACAATTTTTTTTGTCGCTCACTGTAGTATACACCAGAGTTACTGGTTTCACCAATTTCTCCTTATCTTTTTATAAACTCTAAAATGTCCTATCTTCGTTCCCACGAAGACTCCCTCACAAATCTTAACCTTTTCCCCTTATTAACTAGGATTTTGGCTTTGATATACATATCTGCACTATAAATAGTACTCCCTACCCTCAAAAGAGGTGACTATCGCAGTTGCTTCATTGAACCATTGTAACTATACTTTTTCTACATATAGTTCCCTCAATGGTAAATTGTTATAAGATTCCTTCGGTATTTTTGCTCAAACTGTAGGATATGCCATATCTTTAATATATATATATAAATATATATATATATATAAGCATGTTATTTCTTTAATCACTTAGGACCCCTATTGCTCTTTTCTTATACATATTAATGATATAATGATCCTTGAATACTTATATGTGCCTTGCTACAAAGTATTTCGCCCTCTTAATCTTATGTATGGCTTTGCATGGGGTTGGGTGGTGTAACTAGGTGAATGAATCCAAACCTATTTCTTATCATCGTAAGGAGGATTACAATAATACAAACCCATGTGGTATACCATTTCTATGCTCAGAACCTTAATGTGATATGTGGGTGATGCCTTATCTTTTTTGTTCTATCCTTAAATTATCTTTAGTATGCAACCTATTAGCTTGCATATAGTTTTAAATGCACCAAGTTGATTAGGCACATTATCGGCTCAAGGTTAATCATGGATCCTTAATGATATAAGCAATGTTCACTGATGGAGACTTTATTTATCAGCATAGCCACCATTCCTTACTTTTAATGTCCCCATACTTTAATTAAATGTTCACCTTCTCCACCTTAGAATGGTAAGGAAGATTGTACACTTGGAGAATGACGTGTTCAACACTGCAAGGTTGGTGTAGGGGCAACACAGCACACCCCTGGTCACATGGGCAACATCCAAATTTTGATTTCCGTGTATAGATTAGGTGGCATGAAGTGTTCCTACAGTTGGCAATACCTCTCTTCCATGCCCAAACCTTTTTGCTTCTCTTTACTTATGTCCTATACTGATTAAATTATACCCTATTCTCTACCACAATGATAACTAGGAGGTTTGAACAGGTGCCTTGGTTACCTGAGTGTGCCTATACACAGTTCCTTTTTCTACAATTACAAGACTGGGAGAATAAGGTTATCAATGGCCTACAACTTCAGTGTTGTGTTCTTACCTCCAGTATTATTTTTTATAATGACTGCAGAGTGATATCTAGTGCAGCGCGTTGCATTTCTCTTCAAGGTGAAATTCTCGGGGTTTAGCTCGAAATATGTCGTAACTATATTATCCGTGAGTGATGCACACTACAAGATTTCTTGATGGAAATGTCTCCCAACCTATTTTCCATGTCAAGGAATGGTAATGCTTCAGGTAACCCTACCTATGAATCATTTCTTATCTTTTATACCCATATTGGGATTGCAACTTTCATATATTCCCTCTTACTGGTTATTGTAGTTATAATAACCTTACTAAGGTGATTTCCAAGTGTGTGGGCATAGATCCCTCTTACCGATATTTCAACAAATGTTTGGGTCGAGCTCTCCTATTGGCATGATATCTTTACCACTGAGGAATATTTTAATAGGTAAGGTGCATACTTGACTCTGGGGTTAATCTGAATGTTATCTTAGGCATTCTTATCTAATTCTTCTTATGTGTGTGCGGGGGGTTGAATCTGTGTGTTTGTGGTTGAATTTGTCTTTGGCAGGGTTCTGAACCTAAAGCATGGAATGGTGGTGCTATGGTTGGAAGAGTACACGGACATATGCCCTCATTCCCCTCTTTTATGCATACAAGAACTATCATCTCTGCAAGCAAATTTGGTTTGCTAACAGGGGAAACAACGGCTTCCATTTTCCACTTGTCATTTTTATCGATTTGTGTTACCATCTCTTAGGTCTCATTTCTTGGTTCTCTTTTATGTACATTTCATAACTCCTTTTGGCTTGCAATAGAGACTCAAATGCAATTGGCAGGTTAATCCTCTTTCTGACAGGTTATTTGCGTCCTCTTCGATGGATTATTTATATTTCCTGTATTAATTTATAGCTATAAAGTTAGTAATGTTTACTTGGGTATCAATGATCAAATTTGAAGGGTAGGTCTTAATTTCATTTAGAAGGGCACACATCTAGGTCGCACTTCTATAATGATAAACATAAAAAAAAAAAAGCAATTCAATTGGCAATAGTAAATTATTTTCAAATTTCTTTTTATTTTTTCACAAACAAAAGGATACTACTATGTCAAAGGTTGCATTAGTAAATGAATTACTCTTACACGTGTGATTCAGAAATGTAACCAGATAAGTCATATTGCGCAGGCCTTGAACTCTACCACAATTGAACCAACTATAGGGACAAAATCATAGTTGGGAAACTACATATGACTACAAAAAATAAACATATATACATAATTACATCTTAATGAAACTGAAATAAAAATAAAAATATGAAGAAACAAAAATACTTATATTAAAAGTATATGGAAGGTCTCATTTATAAAATTAAAAATAAATTCTAGCTTATATAGGAAGTATCAGTGTAATTATAGCTTATAAACTTCAAATTTGACCAAATCACTATTCTATTGTCTATTAAAACTCTTTTGGAAAGCTGAGACATCCAATATTTTCACATCTCAAATTATTGGAACTACAGTCCCTATACTTGGCCGCAAAATTGATCGAAGATAGCTTTTTCTTTCAGTTATAAAACTTTGACAGTTGTGGTCCTCCAGCTTAACATATCTTATGCAATATCCTGCAATGATTACATTCAATATGTGTTAGGAAAACTTCACATACAAACTTGAAAAATATGGTTATGCTTTCATTTACAAAAGGAAAATGGTATAAAACTAAAAAAATTCTCTTACCAAAATGGTTCATTCAAGTGCCCGATAGAGTAAGAGAATGATGGTAATAAACACTGAAACTTACTATTTCTTTCAATCTATTTTCATAGTGGAAGAGGTTTTCGAGTTTTCATCTCTTTCCATTCATCATAAATAGCATTCCAATCTACCTAATTTAGAGCATGAGGTGCACCAAGAGAGATAAACATTAACATATCCAATGTTTTTAAAGAAAGCCTTAACCTATCCTCATTTTTTATCCAATTTAATTTTGAAAAACTTGTTTCACAAACTGTTGTACTAGCTAGAATAACAAGAATTTCTTGCCATAGTTGCATTAAGCATGAAAATCCTTCAAACCATTCAATTTCACCTCCACATAGATCCCATGCTCCAAAAATATTCTTTTTTGGGTAAGATTTATACATAGTACATATAAATTCATCCATTTCACCCATACATTTAATGTTGTCCACAACAAGCAAGCCTGCAACACTAAATTTTTCACATAAACATGTCAACCATCTTCTTGTTTGAGAGTCTGTATCATCCATATCCTCATAATGATTACGAGGACTAAAAAACTTAGTTGCATTAAAAATAGGTAAATCTGTGAACCTTGCATTTAGAGAGTCAATCACCTTCGTTACAAAAGCCTTTCCCAGCGTAATGCAGTCATCTAGTGTCCCTAATATTTGTGACTTTGGAAAACTCTCAAACCTCAATTCATGTACATGTATTATACCTATGCAATCTGCAAACTCAAGAGTTCCTTGTTGTGTTTTATTTAAGAAGGATGACGTATGCATTTCACCTGCCCCAAATGTGCCTCTTAGAAATCGCTTATGAAGCAAGCTAATAGTGATATCCAAAGTTGTTCCAATAGATGTAATGTCAACATGATCCTCTCGAAACTTTTGATTCAACTTATTTAATTCAATAAGCACATCTGCAAGTAAGTGGATGCAAAATTGAACTTGAAATATTGTAGCCATCTCATACATTTTTTTCTCCACTAACTCCCAGTCCCTTAACAAAGCAGCATGAGCTTAACGAGTCTTTCCATGACTTTTCCTCTAGAAAGCCATCTAATATGATGAATTTGTAACACTTCTAGCCTTGTGATTTGAAATGACTCCATTAGCTCTTTCAATTCTCCATGTCTTCTAGTAGATTTCCCTAACCATGAATAGATCTTGTTTGCAAACTTATCAATAGCTTGCAACTCTTCAAAATAAGATGAAGCATCATTAGCTTCTAATGCTTCTAGATGAGTTATACAGTGGATATCTACTAAATGAGGGGCATGTCGATGAAGCTTAGTAGATAAACCTTCACGAATACCCCTCATGGATGATGCTCCATCAGATCCAAATGCAACTAACTTTGTCATGGATAGATTCATGTCTGCTAAAAGAGATGTCACAGCATCATACATAGACTCTGATGTTCCATCCCTAATTTGTAGCAACTATATGAATTTTTTAGCACATTGACCTCTTCCTTCGTTGGTCAAGTATGTAATATAAATAATCAAATGTTGCACCCTAGTCCGATCAGTGCTTTCATCAACTAAAAGTGAGTAATATGGGCTTTGGAAAATCTCATCTTTTAATTTTTTCCAATATGCCTCCTTAGGAGCTTCTAGAAAGTCTTTTCCAGATGTTGTATTTGTATATGCTGAGTATTCATCTGTTAGAGGCATCTGAGGAGTGTTTTTATACCTATTCAAGTCACAAATTGGCTTATATACATCCAAAGATAAATCATGTATTGCAACAAAATACATGTTCTCAGTAACTAATATAATTCTCTCTTTCTGAGCATCAACCATTAGTTCTACATGTTTTGTAATTGGAAGAGTACTCTATTTACATTCTCCCTCTACAAGTTGAAAAGCAAATTTGTGAGCCTTTGATGTTGCATGGATGTTTAAAGCACTAACTTGAAGGGTTGTGCTTCCATATTTAGCAAATGGAGTTTCCCTTTTAAATTTTACACACCATGAACATTTTATCCTTTCAACACCATTAAAATCTTTTACAGCATAAGCCCATGGAAATCTCAACTTCCATTTGGACTTGAATGTTCTTTTGTACCTCTTGGATGTTGGTTCCTCTTCAAGAAGTTATGCACTATCTGATTCATGGTCCTCATCAACATGATCATATACTTCATTTTTAGAAATATGTGGTTGATTAGAACATTGAGAGATACGAAATGCATTGGAAAGTGAAAGTTGTTTCAGATCCTTTTTGGGGCGACCATGAGGTGGCATTTTATACCTATAGTCAACAAAACAAGAAATACAAAAATACATAATATTATTTGAAAATAAGACAATATACAACAAAATTCATATGAAAACTAATGAAAAGCAACAAATAGATCTCACACACATAGGTTTGTTGATCATTAAAAATTAAAATTAACATTGATCTTCATGGAAGGTTATGCACATTGCTATCACCAAAATGAAATTTCTTCTATAACAAGGAATTTCTCAAATTGTTTTTTAGTAATTGTAATGTAGAAGGCATCATGATTCACAAGGACAACAATCACAAAAAAGGGGATGCACAAAGCACACTGACAGTTGGCAGTTCGAGTGGGGCAAGTGTATGCAGCATGTGTCATGTATGGATAATTCTTGAGAAGAGTTCACAAACACTTCCAACTAGAGAAGAGCATTAAGATGCTTCCTTTTGTCTCAAATGAAGAAAGTGATTCTCAGCAATTGAATTACACCCACCCAGAATTAGAAGGTACAAATTAGCAAGAAAATTTAGTTGTACAAGGTGGTGTGGCTGGATAATAAATATTGAATAAAAATCACACACGATTATCTCCCAACACCGCTAACACCAGATTATTAGGATAGCCATGAATATTAACATGCATGGTTCCATGATTTTTATGTATGTTAACAACTACATATGGTTGAGAGTGCAGGTGGGCAACTAGAATTCCAAATTTCAATGCTCAACAAATGTACATTTTAATGTTATGGTTCTAATTACATCACACATAAAATTATAGACATGCATGTGTGTACATTTCAATGTTATGGTTTTAATTACATCTCAGATAAAATTACAAACATGAAAGAGTGCGCATTTCAATTGTTTCAAATACTCATATTGTGTGTTTTTCTTTAGGAAAATAAAAACAACAAATACCTCTATCTCGCTCTCTAAGTTGTTATATGCCTTTATTAGTGGAATATTTTTCTTCATCTATTTATCCTTCTTTTATACAGTAAAAAAAATAAATTGAACAATGTACATATGTTTCAAATCATTCCATTGCATCTCAAGTCAACCTGTTATAATGAACATAATATTGACTAGTCAAAACATATAAACATATTATTGTCCTATATGGATTTATATCTATTGTTTTTTGTATGTTGGATTTCTGTATAATAAATTAACATTATTCATTTCACTATTGCAAACATGTGATACTAGATGTCTCTAGGATTAAAATATAGGTAGATATACTTTGATCAATGTCATTATTGTATAGGGATTTAAACAATACTTTGATTGTTCAATTTTTTTATCCTTCAAAATTCTTGTTTACATTTTTGTAAAAATAAATAAAGTGAATGAACAATAATCAATTCACTCATGAGTGTGAGTTTTTTCTAGTGTAATTAAATTTCTTTGTATATCATGACCAAAAACTTGTGTTTCTACTCTAGAATATAGCATTTTAAATTTCTTTGTTTAATTTAAAAAGCTATAAAAAAATTATTTTCTTACTTCTTGATTTATAAAATTGAAATCCATATTACATTTGGTAAAAAAGATGATTGACAATTAAAAAAAAAAAAAAAAAAACAAAAACAATTGTTGTTAAATCTTTTCCACTTACATCTTATTATTCTCTTTTTACTCATTATTTTTCTATGTTCATTTCATTAACTAAACTTTTATGTTCAAAATAAGTTATTATGAGAGACAATTGATTGTAAATCACTTTACCCTTAACTTTATTTGCAATGAAATTGATAATATTTCAATTTTTGTTCCCCTTAAATATCTTATATTGTGCTATTATTAAATCAATCTATGTATCACTTTGGTCTAGCTTCTAAGCAAATCAATCTATTTCTAAGCGTCATTCTTGTCATTTATTATATGTATGTGTGTATACAAAGTAATTTTTATTTCCCATACCTTTTTATTTATTCTCACTAGATTGTTATCATCTAGTGCTCAAATATGTATACTTCCTTTAGAACAATGCCCATTTTTTGTTTTTATTTTCATTCTTATGAACGAAGTTCTTCTCGACCATCCTAATTTAAATACTCGGGTCTAACTATTTTCCCCATGAACATCTTGGTTATGAAATCAAGTCAAGAAGTTCCCATTTAATGGAGAATCCTATGCACACAATTTACATTTCGGTGGTATTTTCTTAGGGATTTCTATCAAAAGAGTACCAAGTCTATCTACATTCAATAAGGCTTATAACCTCCCAAGTCAAAAATTGAACTCCTAGTCAATAGTAATTCATCTAAAACTATTGCATGTTTCACCATGGTAGCCACATCGTTTTTGCATGCATAGAAAATAAAAAAACATTCTACTAAATACAACCATGGAGGCCACATATTTTCTGCATGGAGATAAAGTAAAAAAATATTCTATTAAATGTAGAAAATCTGTGATAGGTTGACTCGATAATCAAAGCATAATACTATAACCTACTTTTACTATCAATTTGTGGAAGCTTAAATATTGATCTGAACAATACAACAACAAGAAGAAGAATCAATGGCATAATACACATGAAAATACTTTGGGGAAAGCCTCAACTAAGAACCCCACACTATTGTATTATCATACATGGTGGAAATACATAGAAATTATACAAAGCCTCAGCTCTCACAGCTAGCCAGCTCTCAGTACAATCCTCACAGATACTCACAGGAAATCTTGACTTCTCTCTAGCCTTCCTCTCTGCCCTCAAAGCTTCTATTTCCTTGTGGATGATTAGTCTGTCACTAAGTGGGAAGCCAACCTTCAAAACTGCACAATCCTCAAGGATGAATCCATGACTACATGCATGAGTTTTCTCCATAAGAAAACACATGCAACTGATAGTACATTGTCCTTGAGCAATAATCTCAACTAGGTCTTTCTAAGAATAGATATGCATGAGTTTTTGATGAGGAAATATTCAGTTAACTAAAGTAGCACTAGTTGAGTGCATTAATGCATCAACTCAGTGTTAACTCACTAGTAGTTCCTCAAACAATTTGGAACTAATTTAACCAGACTCAACTTAGTAAACTAAGTTAACTAATTACAACTCAAATATAACTTAATCTTATCTCCTTAATTTAAGGGGTAACTTTTGCATGACTTCAGAAAGACTTCTAACTTGAATTTCTCCAACTAATTAATTTAAAATAATAAATTAATTATTTCCAAGTAGCTGTTAAGACTAAATTCGATTTTAGTTCACAATTTAATTCAAGGAAAAATTAAATTAGAATATTCTTGTTGCCGTATTTCAACACTAAATACTATTATTGTTGTGACTCCAAACAACTAACATACCTCTTACACCATACAACATAATTTCCACACAAAATATTAAGTATTCTAGTTCAATGCAACAAGTACCTAACTAGTTGAAATAAAATCATAGAGAAAATAATAAAATGAAAAATAATCATCAAAGGAGTACTTGGAAGTTTACACCTGCTCACCACCCAACCTAGGACTATTCTCCTCAATTCACCCTCGAGCCGAATTCTCCTTTTCAGCAATCATCAACCGCATGTTGATTGCTTCATCAAGTATTTAATACTTGTCTTTCATAATAAAATTTCCTTTTAGTGGCGTCCCACATTTGTGGATATTTTTTATCCATTTGCCTAGGCTTTTCCATAAAAGCCTGCCTTTCTCTCACGTAGTGCTTCTATGTTTTTTCTAAGCTTAACATCTTTCTCTCCCATCCATTAAGCTTATCTAGAATTTTATCTAGATTCCTTATTATGAAAGAATTACCCAATCCCATTGATGTATGAGATTATATTCTTTTGTTTTGGAAAGATTCTTGTTTATAGGTGTCTCATTCCAAGTACCTATGCTCTATTTATTTATTTATTATCAGTGATTCATTTACATCATTATTCTCGTATTTTTCATGGATTTTCCATCATTCTAGTTAAAATAAGATTATAGTAGCAGAGGGATATTACATTCTCCTCCTCTTCTATTAACACCATCCCCGATGTTTGCTATCCAATTATGCATTTCCCTGAACTCTTGTTGGATAACATTATGCAACTTCCCTTCACATGCCCATGCAGTTTCCTTAGAAATACAATGTTTCATTTGTACTTCAGCCTAGATTTGTTCTCTTCCAAAACCAGGTATGAAGGAGTTCGATCCACCCATCCCCTTCAAGTGCTACTTGCAACATTTGTTCAAGCAACAGTGTGAGAGTTATCACGTACACCTTTCTAAATTACTGGTACCCAAAAATAAAATATGATGAGCTTTACTTTAACTAATAAAAAGGATTCACAATTTTCTCAATATTTCTTATTTTGACTTCCCTTGAGTTTCTAAGAGAATAAAGGAAAATTCACATTTTTCTAGTATGTGTGTACTCATGCTCTACTCTTGCTTCCTACAGTTCTTCTTTAGTCATCGTCTCAACTCACATGCATTCCAAGCACCGTGATATTAGTAACTCTAATATATTATAATAATGCTACCATAATTCCTTTTCATTCTTCTTATTCACACTATATTCAATGTCATCTGTATGATCTATCGTAAAACTTGAAATAGAACTTTTCGTATTACTTCCTTGAAAGTCATAGTAATCACTCGACTATTTTTTTGAGTTAATTTGTCAATATGCATCTAGTATGCGTGTTTTTAGTGCATGATAGTTTATTTCTACCCGTGTTATGCTTCACATGTACTTAATCAATCCCGATCAAGTTATTTTGTTACATATTTCCATGCCCTTCCAGAGATAAGTGAAAGTATATGGCTATTTATAATCTAGATACTTAAGGAGTATATTGATACATTTGATCTTCATGGTTAGCATCTTATTTCCTTATGCATCCACGAAACCTTCCATAATCCGCCATTCTTACGTGCTTTTGTTTCTAATTTTGTTCAAAGATTTTCTTTCTTTATCTGGATTGTACCCTTTTACTTATTGTTATTTAACTACTTTTCCATTCGAATTGGCTATTCAGTTGATCTAAAGGTACCAGTATTTCTATTTCTAGTGGTTTATGGTCATCATTTTTTTTAATCACGCAGTGACAATATGGTTATCCGCATCTCTACTGCATCTTTCAATCTATCCATTTTTTTCCCAAATTTACAATACATTGTTAGGATATTCCGACCCATAGGAAATAGTTAAATATAACTTGGTCTAGTGTAGAGTTAGGTAAAGTGTGTTTCTTTACTATGTACTTTTGTAACTTACAATTCAACGGTCACGATATGTAGTGATTGACAGTTCATTCTCTCATCAGTATTACCGACACTTGATTCGTGGCTTAACACTCGATTGGTCCATGATCTCTATTTAAAGAGCATGGAGGGTCATTTGTAGGGTAACCATTCATGAGAAAATATTATGTAAATTTTCATTCTTTTATTAATAAATTTCCTGAAGTGGTCGTGCTGGCTCAGGCTCTGGACTGTTTCCCTCTTTGAGGGTTTTGACCACGTCAGCAATACTGGTGTATTGATCTGTGATCTATTTGTGAGTGGTGTCCTTTTTTGTTCTGTCTAAGGAACTTACCCTTTAAATTCCTACATGGTATCAAAGCTATTTCAGGGCCGCATCCGTTGGGGATTGAAATCTGAAGTCGGTAGAACTACATCCGACTGTCGTTTCCTAGATCTATTGTTTCTGACTGTTTTCGGGCCGAGAGGACTGCTCTATTATGATAGGATCATCTGTTCTAGTGAGGAACCCCTTTGTTTTCATGCAAAAATGTTTCTGGTAACACTAACTATGTCATTTTTTAGATCTGGAGGTATATAGTGTTTATTTGTAGTTTCTAGTTTTTTTCTCTCTATTTATTTCATTTTATTTATCTCTTTGTTTCTATGTATGCTCTTTGCCCTGCGATTGTGTGGAATCTGAGCAAAATAGAAATAGAATGGAATTTTTTTTCTCATGTGTATGCTCTTTTCCACCACACCTTAGTGTGATCTCGAAAAATAAAAAACATTGAGGAAAATTGTTAGTTTTCGGGTAAAGCTAACTTCAAACAATAAGGTTTTTTTTTTTGTATGTCTATTTTTGGTTTTTTGGTTTTTGTTCGTAGGAAAAAAAGAGCTTTCTCAAGTAAGCACGCACCCCAAAGCTTCAGTGAGTTCAATTATTTCTCTTTGTTGAGATAATTAGAAAAAGTTTGGAAAGGGGGTCGTTTTTATTTTAAATATAACATTATCATTCATTTCCGCACATTCCCGCACTTCGTCGTTTCTTCAACAATTTTTCTTCAAAAAGTCATAACTTTTTCATCCGGAAGCCGTTTTCAGAGCTGTTTTTTTTTAATCAGTCGAATTTTCGAGATCTTTTTATTGGAACACTTAGTTTCAACATCTATGATTTTAGTTTCTATTAAAATGGAAAATCCATGCCAAATTATTCTTGACAACAACAACTACTTCCAATGGTGTCGTACATTGTGGATTTACTTAGAAGTAAAGGTCTTTACAGAATAGCCTCACGCCAAGGAACCAAACTGAAAGATGAAGTTAAGGCAGCCAAATGGTAAAACAGGCAAGATCAAGTACGTGGGTTGATAGAGATATCTATTTCTCCAGACCTTAGATTCCATATCATAGAACTTGATACTCTTAATGAAGCAATGAAACAGATCACTAAATTTTTTGGAACTAAAAATGAACTTAAAGGCCGTCAAATCGAAAATGAGTTGCTTACATTGGACCCCAATAATTTTCCTTCCATTAAAGAATTTTTGTCCAAGTTCAAGACCCTTACACTTCTCTTGGTTGGTGTTAAAGTTAAGAAAAAACATGGTAACCTTATCTATTCCATTCTTACTAAGTTGGGCCCAGCCTACTCTGTGTTTCTTTCCATCTTCCATTCTATAAGAGAAGCCTTCATTTCTCAAGGACAAGATTGCAAGTCCCCTTCCTTTGATTTGTTTTGTGATTATTTAATAAGTGAATAAGAGAAACTCTTACACCTTGGTCTTCTTAATCTTGGAAACTCTTTTAAGAAAGCCTTGGCCACCCAGCAGAAACCAAATTCAAAGAATCCTAAGTAGTCATTTCCTAAAAAGAATGGTCCTAAATCAAACAAGGGTCCTAGGCAATTTTAGCCTCAAAATGAAAAATCATTTCAACAAATTTATAAGGAAAATAAAAACAAAGGGAAGAAGACTGATAGACATTGCCACTTTTATAATCGAGATGGCCACTTAGAATCCAAATTCTTTAAGAAGATGGAAGCCTTGGAAGAAGCAATGAAGAAGCATAACATCCATTTGGAGCACTCTTCAACTTCAACTCCATATTCAATAATAGCACTTTCGACATATGGTTGTCAAACATCTCAGTCTAGAAATGCACTAAATGTATCTTCTTCTTCTAATTCTCATGAGTGGCTCATTGATTCGAGAGATTCTTATCACATGGCCAAAAAGAAAGCCATGTTTTCTCCTTTAAATGATTGTAACACCAAAAATATATATGTTGCTGATGATAAATCTCTTAGTGTTATAGGGACTGGAACTGTTCATATAGACAATGGTCAATTTAATGATGTATTATGTGTTCCAACCCTATCCTACAACCTTCTATCTGTATATCAAAAAACTTATTGAGGTGAAGGTAAAATCATTGAATTTTCACCTCACGATGTTGTAATTAAGGACCTAAGAGATCCTAGATAGATTTTAGCTACTGGCATTCCCGATGATTCTACAAGGTTGTATAAGTTTAACAACTTTGGGTCATCAAATCTTCCCTCGGTATTTGTTGCTCATAATGATGAAGTGAGCAAATTTTGGCATTAGAAATTTGGTCACTTAAGCTATCACTCCCTCCAAAGTCTATGTAAAGAAAATATGTTGACAGGTCTTCCCATGGTACCTTGTAGAGATGGTGTTTGTTCCAGATGTGTACATGGAAAACATCATTTGGATAGTTTTGAAAAGCGTGCCTCTTGGGATGCCTCAACCCCTTTATAGCTTGTGCATAGTGATTTATGTGGTTCACTTCGAGTTGTTTCATTCTCTGGCTACAAGTATTTCTTAACTTTCATTGATGATTTCTCCAGACGCACTTGGGTATAATTCTTAAAACTCAAGAGCGAAGTATTTAACATGTTCTTTCCCTTTAAGGTCTTTGTTGAAAAACAATCTGGACATCAAATTCTTAAAATAAGATCTGATAACGGCGAAGAATATGTTAACAATAAATTCATCAACTTTTGCACTGAGAATGGCATTCAAATGCAACATATTGTTCTATATACTCCACAAAAAAATGGTGTAGCTGAAAGGAACAATTGGACCTTAAAAGAAATAGTTAATTGTATGGTTCAATCTAAATGACTCAGTCTTAATTTTTGGGCAGAAGCAATTAACTACACAAATTACATAATAAATCACACTCCTACAAAGGTTTTAAAGAATATCACTCTAAAAGAAGCATGGACCTCAATTAAACCAGATGTAAGTCACTTTCGTATTTTTGGAAGTGAAGCATGGGCCCATATTCCAGATGAGAAGCATAAAGCTCTAGAACTTAATAGTGAAAAATGTATTTTTGTTGGATATTCTGAAGATGTCAAAAGATATAGACTTATTCCACTTAAGTCCAAAAATGTTATCTTAAGAAGAGATGTAAAGTTTTCTAAAAATATGTCAGCATACAAGCCTAGTTCAGCGAATGTGCCACCACTCTCTATGCCTTCTAATTCTGAAAATATTTCTTCTTCAGATGATGAAAGCGAGGATGACAGTCCTCCCCAGCCTTCTCAGGATCCTCCTTCAGCTCCTCAGCTTCCAAAATTAGTCTGTGCTACTCAAGATGCAGCGGGTTCTCTCGCTGGTGATCCTATAGACCAGCGATGTACACGTTCTCGGTTTGATAGATCCTATTCCCTACTGGCTCAAGCTTCAGTGAATTATGATCCTGGCATGTTTTCAGAAGCTTTAGGTCATCTAGATTGGGATGTATCAATAAATGAAGAATAACATTCATTATTGGAAAACGATACACGGGATCTTGTTCCTCTACCAAAGGGACGAAAACTTGTTAGATGCAAATGTGTTTACAGAACCAAGTATGGACCAGATGGAAAAGCTGATAAACATAAAGCTCGTCTTGTTGCTAAGGGTTTTTGACAAGTAGAAGGCATTGACTATATTAAAAAATTCTCCCCTCTTGCCAAAATTAACTCTATTTGCCTTGTTCTTTCCCTTGCTGCCTCTTTCAAATGGGAAGTCCATTAGATGGATGTTAAATATACCTTCTTGGATGGGGACTTGCATGAAGAAATCTATATGGAACAAACTACTGACTTTATACAAATAGACTCCAACCTTGTATGTCAGCTTAAAAAATACCTTTATAGTCTTAGGCAAGCCCCTCGAGCTTTGTATGACAAAATGGATAGCTTTCTTTTAGAAACTAGCTTTTCTAGGTGTCATTTTGACAATACTGTTTACACCAAGAAAGTGGGCAAGTCCCTTATCATTCTTGTTCTTTATGTTGATGATCTTATCCTTACTAGTAGTGATCCCAACCTTATAAACCATGTGAAGTCCATCCTTAAAAAGAAGTTGTAAATGAAAGACTTAGGACACTTGCATTATTTTCTTGCTCTTCATGTCTTGCAATCCAAGGAAGTTATTTCCCTTTCTCAGTCCAAGTATGCTTGTGATATTCTACACCATTTTCACATGGAAAGTTGTAAGTGAGCCCCTTCTCCCTTTCAATCTAGAGCCAAAATTGAACAGTCACTTGTACTTCACGTGAAGTTGATGCTACCTTATATCGCCAACTTGTAGGAAAAGATTTGTATCTGACCCATACTCATCCTCACCTTTCCTTTGTTGTTGGCCTTATTGCTCAATTTATGCAAAACCCACATGAAAGTCATTGGAAAGTAGCTAAAAGAATACTTCATTATGTTCGAGGTACATTTTAGTTTGGGATTCATTACAGTGCCGAAGCATCTACTCTATTGGTTGGTTTCACTGATTTTGATTGGGCTGGTGACCGTGATGATCGGAAGTCTACTACATGTTATGTGTTCACTTTTGGTTCAGGACCTATTACATGGGCTTACAAGAAACAAAGTTCCATTTCTCTTTATTTGGTAGAAGCAGAGTATTGTATCAGAGTTTGGATTTTAGCAGCAACATCCAACTACACTTTGGTGTGATAATCAAAGTTCCATTCAACTATGCAAATATCTGTCCAACATCAGCTCAGCAAACACATTGATATACACATGCACTTCATCAGAAATCTCATTCATGACCATGTTCTTGAAGTGCAATATTGTTCAACAGATGATCAAGTTGCAGACATCTTTACAAAGGCTCTCATGAAGGTGAAGTTTAATAAACTTCGATTTACGGTTGGAGTTTAGGAAGCTGTCACTAAGGGCGGATAGACTCTAACGCCTCCTCCCTTCTCCTATTGTGTCATATTTGTACATCCTCCAATCCTATTGCAAGTTGTTATTAAGGGGGGATTTTAGGATATTCTGACACATAGGAAATAGTTAAGTATAATTTGGTCTAGTATAGAGTTAGGTAAAGTGTGTTTCTTTACTATGTACTTTTGTAACTTACAATTCAACGGTCATGATATGTAGTGATCGACGGTTCATTCTCTCATCAGTATTACCGACACTTGATCCATGGCTTAACACCCGATTAGTCCATGATCTCTATTTAAAGAGCATGTAGGGTAACCATTCATGAGAGAAACTTATGTAAATTTTCATTCTTTTATTAGTAAATTGCCTGAAGTGGCTGCATTGGCTCAAGCCATGGACTGTTTCCCTCTTTGAGGGTTTTAACCACGTCAACAGTACTGGTGTATTAATCTGTGATCTGTTTGTGAGCGATATCCTTTGGTGTTCTGTCTGAGGCACTTACCCTGTAAATTCCTACATACATATCCATAGTTGTGCATGTTGCAACATTTCTTAAGTAATTATACTTTAGACATTGTTCATAAATTGAAATTCGGTGCGACTCAACCCTACTTGTTACCGAGTTATGTATCCACCACTAGCTACCTATTGTGATTCCTATTTTTAAAATGAATATGATGGTATACTACATACTATGTGCATTTCATCCATACCTAACAACTCTTAATGTAGATTTGAACAAGATCAGTAACGACATCACTGTACCATATATGATGTTCACATAATCACTCACCTAGTTATATGACCACTATTATATGTGACACAAAAAATAACGAATGGTATTTCCACCTTGCTCATATCAAGGTACTATATTTAGTCGTCCATATGGTTCCTATGATGTCAATAGTTGTTCCTTTTTATATTGAAGCAGATTTGATGGTTGCTATCTTATCATCAAAGAAACTTTTAATGGGACTTAGCTATGTCTACTTTTCATTTTTTTTTTGATTTCATAATACAGTCTGAAATCATTTACTTCATATTAATACAATTTTGAAGTTTCTTATATTCTTATTAGGAGCTAATGGGTTGTACCACTATGACTTGTGTACCTTTAGGTGTAGAGCACCTTACTCACCATTCTGATATCTGGTTGGTGGTATCCCATGGTAACTTCATCAACCAATTCCTATAGGCTACCAATGTTTTGTTAGGTATACCCTTGTTTTTAACTTGATGGTTTATGTATCTGCTCGAATTACTATGCATTGTAGGCAATTTCCAGTCCATTCTGCTTACAGAAGTGTTTTTAACCCCCCTTTCTTCATAGAATGCTAATTTTCCATAGAACATGTTACTGATTTTGCTGGCTTTGTCCCTTGTTCAGCCTTATATATCTCCCACCACTTGTCCTATGCTGATCTTCTTTGTACTAGTCGGGATTACAGGTGATAATAACCCTAACATGTGTACATGATTTTGGGTTAGTTTAGACAAAAACGTTTGCAATCGACTCCTGGGACACACAATTTTCTTAGTCGTAGTGCCTGGAAATGATGTCTTATTCATTGCACCATTTAGCCTTTATTAACATAAAAAGCAGATCACATCCTCTGCTTATACATAGCCTTAGTTGGGTTGGAAAATAATGGCTATTAATTAGAGGTCTTGTGTGAAGTTATTTTTGCATCATGGCCCAAACCACTTTTATAATTTAACACATGTGAATTTTACTTTTTCCCAAATCCCTCATATATTCCTCTTTTGTTGTCTATTTCTCTTAATACTAAGGTGCAACAACCAAGTAGTGAAGAAGAGATCAATATGTTGTACCATTCCAACCAACATTCTCAACTAAGCTTTGGTGGCAAGGGTTTCCACCATATACTAATATCTTCCATAGAGGGGCTTTGGAATGTAACCCCATCAGCATAAAGACAATGTAGATGATATTGCACAGATAAAAAATTAGTTTTGGAATTAGGATTAGTCAGGTCGATATTCCCCGTTAATCATGAATACACATAATTATTGTCAATTTGCATTAACAACCTCAACTTCCAAAGTAAGCTTTAAAACTATACAATTAAGCCAACCAGCAAGCTGGTAGAGTACATACCTCCATTTATGCTGGCTTGACCACGCTGAGAAAGGTTGGTGATTCAATGGTAACTACTTGGAAATTTTATATTCTTCTTCTGTGTCATCCATTTCCAGAATATAGGTTATGATTATAGTAAATTTAATAGCTTGATTCATTATGAACTTTATATAAACAATCATTATATAACAATCTAAAATATTTGTATGACACACATAATCATGAGCATTTCCATCACTATTGATATTTTTTGTTTTGCAGTTGTCGTTTGGCCATTGAGTTCATCATCGAGCGTATAGCTTTGTTATCCCAGTCAACGCTAGTTTTTGAATGTTAAGTTGTTATGGAAACTTTTAGTTGTATAGCGACATTTATGATGTGTTGTCAAATTGATGCACTCTACATATCTAGTTCAATGACTTGTAATCATGATCTTTCCTCTCTATTAGGTTCAAGAGTTCAACCTAGGCTCTAATACCACTCATCATGAACCCCTTGTTCCACTCTAATAGTCTGACTTTTTTTTTTTCGCTCACTGTAGTATACACCAAGGTTACTGGATTCAACAATTTCTCGTTATTCTACTATAAAATATAGAATTTCATGTCTTCCTTCCCATGAAGACTCCCTCACAAATATTAAGGGTGAAAGCGTGAAATTGGGTTACACTTTTGTGCGAAATGGCCCTGTAAATTTTACAATCTCAATTTTTTGGCCGAACAAATTTATTTATTTATTATTTTATTATTATTATTTTTTTTTTTCGGCTAAACCATTATACTAATTTTCAACTGAAATTTTGGCCTTGTAGACTAGCATCGTTTGTTAAATGGAATTTTTTCCTGAGTTGAAAAAATCGGTGAAAAAATGTTTGGCCAAACTATTGTTTCGGCCGAATTATTTATTCAGCCGAAAAGACTTTTATACATATGATGAGCCAAAACCTACTACAAATTGTTCTGCTCTCTTGATTTTTGAATGTGGTCTGTCGAGCGTTGTGAGCTCTGTTGATTTTTTAATGTGGTCTGTCAAGAAATTTGAGCTATTGTGGATTTTTGAATTTGGTCTATCGAGCGCTATGAGGTTCATTCGTAATTTAAGTTTATAGCTCTCTTGAGTGTGGTTGGTTTGAGCTGAAGCCCTACCAAAGTCGAAGCCCAACGTTGTGAGGTTTGTTTGTAATCTATATTTTTTGTTTATAGGATTTTTTTAATTGGAATTTTTTATAATGTTTTTATTTTTTTGCAGCTTGACGCCAAAGGAATTTTGGTTGGCTACACTTGTCACTAACAGCTTTCTCAACCTCCTCATCCAGCATCCTCATCCAGACTAGGTAAGTCACCCAAGGCTTCTTTATCCCTATAAATTGGAAGCTCACCTATTGAAATCTCATTTAAATATAAGAAAAAAATTCTACCATGATTGATATTTATATATTTGGAATATGGATTTTTTTTTAATCTTGATTAGTCAAACTTGAAAATGTAATACTTCATGTAATTTCTGTAGTTATTAAAATAAAATCATAAAAATATAAAAAAACAAATGAAAAAAAATACCATGCCAAAGTCTTTGTCATCAATGGCTCTCCAATACTATAGCCTCTAAAGCTCCCTACCTTGATAGCGTCAAGCTTACAAAATACAAAAATTGAGTACCATTCAAGATATATAAGAGCTGGAAAATAACTTTTTCTTTGCAAAAACAATTGCATTGTGACAGTTAGGCCAGGACTGAACAACAACTTCCATTTCCAGTTCTATCCCTGAACAATAGTCTTTCAATGTCACACATCTAAGATATGACCAACATGCTGCTATGTAAAGGAAAATAATGTGTCCAACAAGCTAGAAAACAATTGAGCACCCACCCCCACATAAACAAAAGGTCTCTAAATACTATTCTAATTCAACTTAATCATTGAGATCATGTTGCAAAAGTTATGAGAATTAAGTAAAGGGGTGGAATAACTTCGAAGAAAGTTTTGAAACCAACATGTACAAAAAAATAAAATATAACATCCCTTGAATCAACTTGAACTAGCCAAGGCTATATAAATTTATTACATTGGTATCTTTCTCTTCATTCTTCTCTTATCTCTTGATACAATATTGCATTCTAGGTTTATTAGTACATTACAATCCTAGTCACTAAGAAAGTTCATGCACACCATGAGAGAAAGAATGAACTTGAGAAAAGTCGTGCATTTGTGCTTTCTAGGGATTCTTTTGTGCACCACTGTTTTGCTGGAAATGGCAGATGTCACCCATAATAAAAATAAAGAGAGCATTTTTTTTCCATTTTGAAATTTCTTTTGAGTTTTTTTATAATGACAAAATCTTAGCTACTAATCCCTGTCATATATTTATTGGTGGATCCAGAAATATAATGTCATCCACATGTCAAATATTTTAATTGTATGAATGTGCCTTATCTTCTGGCTCTTTTTTATTTTTTACTAGTTTTACCATATCGTGTAGTATTTTCTAAAGTGCTAGATTAACTGAGTGCTAGAAAATACTTGTAAAATTTTAGTTCAATCCTCCACATTATCAATTTGTTCCAAGTCACTTTTGCTTCACTTTATAGTGTGACTGCCTTGACAGTAATGCCTGATGGCATTACAAACATGATCTTTCCTCCTTCTATCTATACCGACTCTGCCGTATAATTATTGGCGGATCCATAAATCTAATGTGATCCACATGTAAAAGACTGCAATTGTAAGAATGCACCTCATTTGCTAGTTCTTTGTTATTTTCTATTGATTGTACTGTATCGTGTAGTATTTGCTAAAGTGCTAGATTAACTTCATACTTTAAATTGCCTGCAAACTTTTAGTTCAACCCTCCACATCATCAATTTGTTCTAGTTCACCTTTGCTTCCCTTTACAGCATGGCTTCCTCTACGGTAACTCCTGGTGGCACTACAAATAGGATCTTTCATCTCTCTATATATACTGATTTTGCCATGTATTTATTGGCGGATCTAATGATCTAATGTCATCCACATGTCAAAGACTATACTTGTAAGAATGTACCTTATTTTCTACTGATTTTACCATATCAACAACGTAAAATTTGAAATGAGAACTGATACCATTATTCATTTCTTAAGGGAGCAAAAAAAAAACCAATTTTGAAAAGTGTTTATATATATATGTATATGTATCTCTCTCTCTCTCTCTCTCTCTCTCTCTCCCTCTCTCTCTCTCTCTCTCTCTCTCTATATATATATATATATATATAGCATAGTTCTTACACTTTAAGGTTTTTTATGTACATTATGTTTTAGAATGTTAGTGATTTGCACATTGATTTTAAAAAGTGTTGATGCTGCATGAGGCCCTTTTTTTAAAAGAATTATTTTTTGACTTTAAATTTTGTAATGTATTAAATGTGAGTAATCATTTTCTAAATTTAACAATTTTTGAAGTAGTCGTCTTCTTCATATTTTTTTTGTTTTTGTTTTATTTATTTTTTATAGTGAGATCTTTATTTTTTTGCATTGTTGGACACAGATTGTCATTGATGTCAATATGGAAATATTCAAGGAAGAAGATAGAGCCAAAGAAGAGGAGCGCATAGAGCCAAGAGGAGCCAAGAGGAGCAGAGGTAGTTAAGCATTGTATGAAGTTGTTGGTGAATGCTGGTGAAGGGTGCTACACCTATTGAACACTGTTGAAAAAAGTTGGAGAAAAGTTGCTAAAACACCAATTTCTTTGTTGATGAAACACCGGTACTTGGAAAAAAGTTGTAGATACACCAATTTCGGCGTTGCTGAAACACCAATTTCGACGTTGCTGAAACACCAATTTTTCTGTGACAACATTATATTTTCAGCACATCAATCGAAGGTAAACATGAGGAAGCGAAAGCAAACGGAGGAGGGAAGCTAGAAGGTCGAGTGAGTGTTGAGGAAGATGAACCTCAAGCAAGCAAGGAGGAAGCCAAAGATCCATTGAGTAATTGGAAACAGATGGACAAAGCAATGAGAATGTATAAAACAGTAAGAACAGAGAACTGTTGTTACTGTTGGTATGGTCATGAACTAGAGTGTGAGGTAGTAGAAGTAGCAGTGGCTCTAGAGGAAGTAGGAGCACCAGAGGCAGGAGAGCAAGAGTGAGATAATCTCAGCTAAATAGTGTGCAGCAACATACCTGTTTATACCAAGGTTGGGTTGGAGGCCAAGAGGTTGGAGCCTCAGAACTGAACTTGACTAAATTCATTGGGGGTAGGTGCTCCTAAGTGCAGAACCACTGCAAAACAGAGTTGGTGCTTTGGAGGTTGGAACCTCACTGAAGTCCAAGTTGGAGCTTGGCAACTATTCACAATCAGATTTATACTTATATTGTATTTATTTCATTACACTGTTTTTAGTTTTAGTAAAAGCATTAATTTTAGCTGTTGATTTCTGTGTTCTGTGTATACATACACATATATATATATGTTGTTGGCAATCACTAGAAAAATTTAAAAAAAATAAAAATAAATAATAAGAAATACTGATTCACCCCCCTCTCCGTATTTCCAACAATTGGTATCAGAGCCGGGTTTCTTCGTACTATCCTAACAGCTTGAAGAAGGATCTGCAGCCATGATGAGAAATCACTAAGCATCAGGAAGACCTCCTTTGTTTGATGGCACTAAATTTTGTTTCTGGAAGAAAATGATAACCTGCTACTTAATATCCCGTGGACCTGAAGTCTGGCATTTTCTTCAAAATGAATACAAAACGAATACCACTCTTCCAATGGACCAAGACGAGAGGAAAGCCTACATTGCAAATGCAAAGGCCATGAACTCCATCACTAGTGGAATCACTGATTCTGAGTTTACAAAAATCATGCACTGTACATCTGCAAAAGAAATATGGGAGAAGCTAGTTAGTTTGTACAATGGAGACTCAAAAGTAAAAAAGGCAAAGCTTCAAACTCACCGAAGAAAATTTGAAAGTTTGAGGATGGAAGATGAAGAAGACATTGCAGCATACCTCCTCCAAGTAACTGAAGTGGTAAATTCCCTAAAAGGATTGGACGAAAAAGTTGAAGAAAGTACCATTGTTCAAAAGGTATTAAGGTCTATTCCAGACAGATTTGACTCCAAAATAAGCACTATAGAAGAAGCAAAGGATCTAGATACCTTCAGAATGGATGAAATCCATGGAATTCTCACTACCTATGAAATGAGGAAAGGTGGCCCAAGCTCCAAAGATGCAGCATTCAAGGCCTCAAAGTTCAAGAAGGGGAAAGAAAGGAATGACTATAGTGATGAGTCTAATGTGGAATTCGACTTGGCTAAATTTGTATGAAAGCTGAAGAGAGGATCTAAGATTAAAGGCAAGTATCCTCTTATCTGTTTTAAATGTGGTAAAATAGGTCATTATGCAGCAAAATTTCCTCATAAACATGACAGTGATGATGAAGGAAATTCTAAAAGATTGGCACATAAAAAGAAAGGGTTCAATAAGAAAAACTTCTTCTCCAAGAAAGATGAGTCTGATGAGGATGAGTTTATGGTCATCAAAAAGAAATCAGATGAGGAAAGTGATCATGATGAAAGCCAAGAAGCATCATTCATGGCACTCGCAGATGATGATGACTCAGGGCCGGAAGGAAATGTAAATGAACTATTAATAGGCACCATTGAAGAAAATGAGAAGCTACAGAACAAAATCATTTCTCTCAAAGTGGAAAACGAGGAAATAAGGAGAGAAGATCTCTTGAAAGCAAAGCTTAAAGAAAAAGAAGAGACTTGTGAAGAACGCGAGGCCGAAATAGTGTCTCTAAGAAAAGAGTTGGAGCAAATTAAAAAGGGCTGTAAAAGCTCTCAAATACTTGAGACTATTCTGAAAAATCAAAAACCTCAACATGACAAGTCTGGAATAGGTTTCAAAGGAGAATCCTCAAGCACTAAGAATAGTGTGAAAAGCTATGCCGATGCACTTTCCTGCAATCCAAAAGACAAAAACATGTGTTATCAAAAGTGCATCCCAGACCCCAAGAATGAAGAGAGAATTACTCCAAAGAAGAATGTGGAGTCGAATCATGGACACTACAGTAAATACAAAATTGTACTCCACCAAGGGCCCATTGCAAATCCGAAGAACAAGGGAGGAGTAATTCCCAGGATGGAAATTGACTCAAATAGTGGTTGCTTCAACAAGTATAAAACCATATTTCTTTGACACTGCTTTCACTGTAAAAACTTCGGTAATCAAGCCAGACATTGTATGGCTCGCAGAAGTGATGAGACAAATCTAAAGGACCGAATAATCAACTCATATGCCCCCAAAATGCAGGGACAAATCAAAACGTTCAATCCATTTGATCCCTTGACCAAATTTGATCTGATTTTCTCTTTCTGCTACAATATTGGTCACTAGGAACAAGACTGCCCACTCAAAGGAAGAAAGACGATTAGCAAGAACCCCAGAATGGACAAATGTGGCCTGGCTCTATATGCTCAAAATAATGAAAACTAGTGGTTTGTAGATAGTGGGTGCTCCAGACACATGACCGGAGACAAAAGGAAGTTTGTCTCACTGAGCAAAAAAGAAGGGAATGTGTCCTTTGGAAGCGGATTAGGCAGAATTGTAGGAAAAGGAACAAGTACCCGTATCAATGGAAAAGGAAAAGCTCAAGATGCTCTGCTAGTTGACGGACTCAAACAAAACCTCCTGAGTGTCAGCCAAATTTGTGATCAAGGACATAAGGTTGTGTTCAGCACCAAAGACTGTGAAATAAGGAACTCTGCCTCAGGGAAACTTGTGGCAAAAGGGGTGAGAACACCAGAAAACATTTACATACTAAACAAGATTCAAGAAAATAAATGCTACGTGAGCATATATATGAGAGTTGGTTGTGGCACAAGCGACTTGGACATACAAGCTTCAAAAATCTGATCAATATCAGCAAGATCAAAGTTGTACGAGACATCCCAAAATGATTCAAACCAAATCAGGGAGTATGTGGTCCTTGTCGACATGGAAAGCAGACCAGAATCAACCATAAGACAAAGGAACACTATACATTGAAGCCCTTGGAGATCATCCATGCTGATGTGTGTTGATGATTATACTAGAATGATGTGGATATATTTCATAAAGTATAAATCTAAAACTTTTGATTGTTTTAAGAATCTAAAAGCCCTTGTAGAAAATGAAAAAGATTAAAAAATTAAGTGCCTCAGAACATACAATGGAGGAGAATTCACATCAAATGATTTTAGTGAATTCTGTAGCATTCATGGAATTTAAAGAGAATTATCGACTACCAAAACACTTGAGCAAAATGTGGTAGTTGAAAGAAGAAACTGAACAGTTCAAGAAATAGCAAGAATTATTCTATTAGCAGTAGACTTACAGCCTATATTTTGGAGAGAAGCAATGGGGACAACTGTCTACACACTGAATCGAACTCAATTAAGACCAAATTTTGAAAAAACTCATTATGAGCTATGGAACAGAAGACCTGCTTCAGTGAAGTATTTCAAGATTTTTGGAAGAAAGTGCTTCATAAAAATAAATGATGGTTTAATAGGAAATTTTGATTCTCGGGTTGATGAAGGGATATTTCTTGGATACTCTACATGGAGCAAGGCTTACAAGTGCTACAACTATTAACTGAAGAAAATAGTGGAAAGCATTGATGTAAAGGTTGATGAATACTTCCAGTAAAGGAAATTGAAGAACATGCAGATGACTTTCTCCTTGAAGAAGAAGAACCTAAAGAAGAATAGATAAATGATGAAGAAGAAGAAGAGAAAAGAGAACCACCTCATACCCCTTCAAATATTAAGTATGTCGAAAGATATCATCCAGAAGAACAGATCATTGGAGATAGAGATGAAGGAGTGCACACCCGAAGAAGGATAACAACCTCACCCAAGAGAAACATCATTTCCCTCCTATCTATGATAGAACCAGAAACATTTGTAGAAGAAAGTAAGGATCCTCATTGGGTAAAATCCATGGAAGAAAAAATGTCCCAAATTGAGAAGAACAAGACATGGGAGTTGGTACCTCATCCAAAGGAAAAAAACATAATAGGAACCAAATGGGTGTTCAAAAATAAAATGAATGAGGAAGCACAGGTTATCAGAAACAAGGCAAGACTTGTCTGCAAAGGCTATTCACAAATTCAAGGAATTGACTTTTAAGAGACATTTGCACCAATGGCCCGTATGGAAGCTATCAGGATGTTCTTAGCATTTTCTTTCTCAAAAGGATTCAAAATCTATCAAATGGACGTGAAATCAACATTTCTAAATGGGGAACTCCAACAGGAAGTCTACATGGAGGAGCCAGAAGGTTTTGATCTGACAGCAGGAAAGGACCTAGTCTGTAAGTTGAAAAAGGCTTTATATGGATTGAAACAAGCTCCTAGAGCTTGGTATGCAAGATTGGATCACTACCTACAACAACAAGGCTTCAAAAAGGGAGTGGCTAGAAGTAATCTATACATAAAGACAGATCAAGGTAAGTTACTAGCTTCTCTTGTTTATGTCGATGATCTAATTTTTGCTAGTAATAATGATGAAATAAGCCATGAATTTTCTCAAAACATGTGAAAAGAGTTTGAGATGTCAATGATAGGAGAGATGTCTCACTTCCTTGGACTTCAAATATCTCAAACCAAAGCAGGATTGTGTATATCTCAAACCAAATATCTAAAAGACATGCTCAAAAAATATGGAATGGAGAACTGTGCACCCATGAGCACACCTATGACCACAAACTACAAACTGAGCAAAGATGATGACTCCCCTCTAGTGGATGCAACTCATTACAGGTCAATGATCGGAGCCCTTCTATACTTAACAACTACACGACTAGACATAATGCAAGCAATAGGAATGGTGGGAAGATTTCAATCTGCTCCCAAACAATCCCATTTATTAGATGTAAAAATAATTCTCAGATATCTGAAGGGAACTTCTGATTTCGGTATTTAGTACCCAAAGAACTCAACACTGACTGTAACTGCATACATCGATGCTGATTGGGCTGGAAATATAGATGATTGGAGAAGTAGTAGTGGAAATGCATTCTCCCTAGGAGACTGTTTGGTATCCTGGCTCAGCAAAAAACAATCATCCATATCATTATCCATAGCCGAAGCCGAGTATATTACTGCAGCAGACTGTTGTACTCATATACTATGGATGATGGAAGCTCTAAAAGATCTCGACATATGTACAAATCAACCAATTACTGTCTATTGTGACAACACAAGTGCTATCAGTCTCAGCAAAAATCTAGTGATGCACTCAAGAACCAAACACATACTAATCAAGTATCATTTCCTCCATGAGCAAGTAGCTGAACAAAACATTGTCCTGGAATATATCAGTACTAAGGAGCAGATAGCTGATATTTTTACAAAACCTCTTCCTCAAGAAGCATTCGAAGATCTGCGTCAAAATATGGGGGTTATTTCTTTATCATCACTCAAGTTCATTCATAAGGATGTAGCAGGACAGGGGGAGCAGGTTGACAGGGGGAGTCTGTATGCATTCCTTTGCCATTGATGTCAAAGGGGGAGAGAGAGCAGAAGAATATTGCCATCAATAACAAAGGGGGAGATTTTGGGAAACAGATTGTTATTGATGTCAATATGGAAATATTCAAGGAAGGAGATGGAGCCAAAGAAGAGGAGCACACAGAGCCAAGAAGAGCCAAGAGGAGCAGAGGTAGTTAAGCATTGTATGAAATTGCTGGTGAACGCTGGTGAAGGCTGTTGTAGCTGTTGAAAAATGTTGAGAAAAGTTGGAGAAAAGTTGCCGAAACATCAATTTCTCCATTGCTGAAACATCGATACTTGGAAAAAAATTGCCGATACACCAATTTCGGCGTTGCTGAAACACCAATTTCTCCATGACGATATTATATTTTTAGCACATTAATCGAAGGTAAACATGAGGAAGCTAAAGTGAATGGAGGAGGGAAGCCAAAAGGTCGAGCGAGTGTTGAGGAAGCTGAAGCTCAAGCGAGCGACGAGGAAGCCAAGGAGCCATTGAGTAAGTGGAAACAAATGGACAAACACATGAGAATGCATAAAATAGTAGAAACAGAGAACTGTTGTTGTTGTTGGTATGGTGAAGAACCAGAGTGTGAGGTAGTAGAAGCAGCAGAGGCTGTAGAGGCAGTAGGAGCAGCAGAGGCAGGAGAGCAGGAGTGAGACAATCTTAGCTGAATAGTGTGCAACAACATACTTGTTTATACCAAGGTTGGGTTGGAGCCCAAGAGGTTGGAGCCTCAGAACTAAAATGGATTGAATTCATTGGGGGTAGGTGCTCCTAAGTGTAGAACCACTGCAAAATAGAGTTGGTGCTCTGGAGGTTGGAGCCTTACTGAAGTCCAAGTTGGAGCTTGGAAATTATTCACAATCAGATTTATACTTATATTGTATTTATTTCATTGCACTGTTTTGAGTTTTAATAAATGCATTAATTTCAACTGTTCATTTCTGTGTTCTATGTATACATACACATATCTATATATGTTGTTGGCAATCATTAGAACAATTAAAAAAATAAAAAAATAAATAATAAGAAAAACTGATTCACCCCACTCAGTATTTTCAACATGCATAGTTAAAGAAAAAGGTCGATATTTTAAATTTTCGATATTCTACATATTTATATATCGTTAATTAATTTTTCAATGTACATCAAATAATTGTCTCTAAAAAACAATAATTTTTAACAATTGACATAAAAATAAACATTTTGAACATAAATATAGCAAAACAATTACACATTTTGATATTTTTTTTGCAAGAAATGACAAGTCAAAATCATAATTTTTATAGGAAAAATTTAACAAAAAATGGTTAAATAATGGTTTTTTTTTATGAATTTCATGTCAAAAAATAATAATAGTCACAGTTTTTTTCAAAAAATAATGATTCACATAAAAATTAAAGAAAAAATCACATAATACAAATATTGAACATAAAAACATTAACTGAATACTTATTCTTCTCAGAAAATGTGGAAGTCAAAACATTACAAGTATAACGAATTAATAGTTACAAAAAATGAGCTTGATTTCAAAGCATAACTTAAATTTAATCAATAATATCACATAATCCAAACTCTTCATCTTCTAGAGTTTCATCAATGTCTTCTTCCACAATATTTTCTGCGTCAGTTTACTCATTTTCCTCTTCTGATGGATCTTTGATGTCTACGAATTTCTCAATGTATGTCTTTCCAACCACTCCATTTAATGGTGGTTGAGGTTCCTTTTCCTTTTCTACTACACGCGATTCATTAAAACACCCTTTCCTCAACCCAATTTATTGCGTTGCATCTGAAAGAAATTGAAGAGCATTAATTCTTTGCTAAATAAATTTGCATTGTACCGAGTCTTTTTAAATGGCAATGAAATTTCTTTTTTTTTGTAGGCAAGATGCTTGTGTTGTACCTAATTATCAAGCACAAAAGAAATAATGAAGTAAATTAGTATAACCACATATAAATTAACAAATAAGTTATTCAAATTTAATTTTATATAATAAAACTTACCTAAACCTAAGAATAAATCCAAAACCCAATCTCCTTCATTTGAACATATGTCTATAAGATAGTTAATCAATGATTGTGTTTTTTTATAAATGTTAACCATCTCTCATTTTGCTTCTTTATCTTCATATGATAGTTTTTTTACAACATCATCATAAACTAGTACTTGGTTATGACTCTTTCCATCTACCTGATTAAGAAGCATAGACTTATAACTATCATCTTTTGTCCAACTTTCAACATGGCTGAACTCACAATCACTTATAATTGGTTGATCTTCATGGTTAATAAGATTTGACTTTTTTCTGTAACATGAAATAGTAAAATTTCAATTAACTTTTACATAAATGAATTTTTTAACATTAATCAAACATATAATTTCAACGTCTTACCATGTAAGTTGCATCCTTGACTTTTCTTTCCCCTTAAATATTGTCAATAACATTGGCAATTGTGTGTCTGAATGAAATGTCACAAATCTCCATAATGGTTATTATGTGACTTCTAAAAATTCCTCAGCCACTTTACTAAGAGCTTGATAAGTATAAGGGTCACTATCATAGTCAATGTTTGGGATATTGAAACCATGGGAAATATCCGCAATAACTAGGGCATAATCCCTTTTAGGTATGAGTTTAGCAATGTCTTTGCAATCACCTTGTATTATTTGATATTGAATAGTGTCAATCCCATTCCAAATGAAATAAGAGTTGGATCAAGTTCAACATTACTAAGACGTTAATTTCTCAGTCTTTCTATCTTAATTTTTTCAATAAGCTTTTAAAACTATTTAGTGCTCCATTTGCATCATTATTCATCTTTAATAAAATAAACAAATATATGTATAAGTTACAAAATAAAATAATATACAAATGAATAAAAATGAATGTATAAATCAACATACACTTTTAAATGCAAGATAGAAATATTTTAGTGTTGATGTAGAACTTGAATCTGGATAGTTGCATATAGCATCATCCCAACTACCTCCACTAAAAAATTTAACTATTTGTTCTAGTATTTTCATGTAAACCTTGTGACTGAATAGATAAAGTAAAAAATGTTAATATAATGACATGTATAACCAAATACTGCCAACAAGAATATGTTATATTTAAAATAAAATTATAATCTAGAAATAAGTAAAAATAATTCAACAAACTTACTTTTGAAATTCCTCACACATTTCATCTAATATAATTCCCCTGACTTCACACAAGATAATATTGTTTCGACAAGCTTTTCACCCTTCATTCCTTGCAATGTTGTCCAAGGTGTCATAATCATATCTTCTAGAAGTTGATTTATTTTAGGACTTGATTTATTGCTACTACATATCGATGGTTTAGACTTTTGACCTTCTAGTTTTTAATGCCAATGTTCTCTCATATGATAAAAATCTCATTAATTAATTCCCATATATCTCTAGTTCCAAATATCCACTGGAAAATGTTATCAATACCTCTGAATATATCATAATGTAATTTTCTACCTTTTGAATTTATTTTTTTCCTCAGTTTGACAACTTATTTCCAGACAACATTCCTTCTAAAATTCTATACTAACCTTTGTATCATCCCCACCACATTTTTCTTTAAATTCACTATGAATAAATCTAACCCTTTAGATGAAATTCACTCATCCTATACTCATTATCTGTATTATGATCCCATGTCAATAACTTTGCTTCAATATATCATAAACCAGCATAAATGATACATTTCATTGTTTCAAAATGTGGGTTATAGGGATATTCTTCCATCAATTTACTTTGATATTCTACAGAATGGTTCCCCCTAAGCACATAATAATTTTATTCAAAATATTTTGACTTATCAAATGCTTCTTTGTTGGGAACTTGAATTGGATCAACAAGTAGCACATAATCAACCACATGAGCATATAGATTGTACCTCATCAATGTCTTCAAGTTGTGAACATGCAAGTGGTGTGACTTTCTATTTTGATATTTAAATTTTCCTTAACTTAACTTATAGATTTGTCTGACATTAAGCTAAAATGTACAACCACCCTCAATTAATTTTGTCTTTGTCAAGTGATTTCAAATGCAATTTTGTTTTTTTAGTAATGACATCCTCTAAATCAACTCATAGTGTAATGATTTCCCTTCTTTCTTTCAAATTTTCACCAGGATATTCACAGATGGCCTTGAATTTTTTATAATGATCAACTTTTATTTTCTTCCTCTTGTTTTCTTCTAGATAAGTAAGATCCTCATCATCAAATAGAACAGAGACATTCTTGGGCACTTTTACTTTTTGTCTTTTATGGCTCTTCTCCTTTGTAAGTTCTAATCTCATCCTCAGCAATGGAAACATATTCTTCAGCATTAGTTTCAATTTCCTCCTTTTCAAAAATAACATGTCTATCTTTTCTATATTTATCCACTATAGGCATTCATTCTTGATCCCTTGGAGGTAGTTTTGCAGCATCATGATTTTTTTTTTTTTTGCCATATCTTCTTTTTAGCCTGAGTAGAAACTGCTAACAACATTCATAATATCTTGTTCGATAAAATAAATGTCTCCCAAAATAATTGAAGGATCTTCAATAAAATTTTGTCAAACAAAATATCATGATTCATATGTCAATAAAAACTAAGTTATAAAAGATATAATGATACAGTTACAGTAACGCAAAACACTTAAATATAATTAACAATACTTACGATATCTTGTGAAATCTCATTTATGATTTGTTTACACATCTTTTTAGATTCATCTGTCGTGTCATACCTTGATAATGCAAACTAATATCTAATATTGTCATGTGACTTGGGCGGTTTTGTAAGTACATAAACAACTTTAGTATCCGGTATCAAGCACATGGCTAGTACTTTTCACAGTACCTCATAACTTCCACTATCGTTAGAGATATCAACATATAGATATACTTGTAGATGGTATTCACCTTCTCTATATTTAACAAACCATATATGTTACGTATGTTTCACTTATTGTGATTTCTTCCTATAAGAAATCAACTTCTTATCCTTTGAGGCACTTGATAAATTTTTAGTTATTACCTCAGGTCTGGTTCACTTAACTGTATTTTTTGAGGCTAAACCCCTAGTTTTAACAACCTTTCGTCCAAAAAGATTCATAAAAATATTCCTTGATGCCATTTTCCTACCAAAATAATACACATATATAAATAAATAAATAAATTACAAAAAAACAATAACTTGAATAAAAAAACAAAACAAAACAATATCTAAAAAGAAAAAAGACTAGAAATATGCACATATACCCCCATGATAAGTTGGACGTTAGGTTCATACAAACAACAAAAAAATTACATCCTTAGAAAAAAAAATATTTATTTTTTCATTTGTCCCTGGTCCTTTGGCAGGCCACTTGCTAGGGGGTCATTGTGCCTTAGTTTCGTATCATGCCTATGCCTATGAGAGGGCACTCCCGACTATGGGCATGCCAACCCATGGAAAAAAGGCCCTTTGGCCTGCTAGGGGTTGATTCCCAGAATCGCCCCCTCACTTGCCGGGGGCAAATGCTGGGAATAGCCTCCGACAGAACAAGGTGCCGATTCCTAGAATCGCCCCCAGGAGGCCAAGGCACGATTTTCAGAATCATCCCCATTGCCCTGCTAAGGGAGATTCTGGGAATTGGCCCATTAGTAGGGGCGACTAGGGGAACCAACCCCCTCGCCTGCCAAGGGCCAATTCCAAGAATCTCCCCCTACCTTGCCTGGGGCCGATTCTAGGAATTGGCCTCTCGTTAGGCCAGGGGACTGTTTTGCATTTTTCCCAAGGTGAGCAAGCCCACATCTAGGCACGTAGTGCGTGACCATAGGCCTTCCCACTTGCGGCACATCAGCATGTTGTGCACTATCATGCCACGGGCGGGCACACCCAAGGTCTCACAGTCCCCCTTCACCCGCCACCCTATGACCTAGCCTACCTAGGGGTGAGGGTCAATTCTAAGAATCAACCCTTAACCTTAGGTGGGGTGGTTCACCGAGGGGGGCGTACCCTGGGCAAGCACATCCACATCTGGGTGCACCCTCCCACACGCACTGCCTATAGGCAGGCACACTCGGTCGTGGGCGTGCCCGCCTGAGGCAAAGCTTCCCCTTAGTAAGCCAGGGTGTCGATTCCAAGAATTGACCCCATAGCCTACCAAAGGGCTTCTCTACCCTGAGAAGGCATGACCACAACCGGGAAGCCCACGACCAAGCCCAGCATGCCCAATATTATCATAGTGGCCTTCTTCCTGCGAGAGGGATGTCGGGTAAGCCTGCCTCTTGTCAATTTTTAATTTGTAAAAAGAATCTAAATTTCATTAATAAAAAAGTTAAATTTTTTTAATTGGAATGTGTTTTTTGTTTGGTATTTTGCGTGAACATAACAACCCAACTGACACATAACTACTAGTAAACCTATGGGAGTTTAAGACCTGCACTTAGCGAAAGGGAAAAAAACCTTTTATATGCAATAATATCATGTTGAATGTGTTGTCTATAACAATGTAGTTGCTCCACAAAATCACTCCAAGTCTTTAAACAAAACCTCGAAAAGTCTTGATATGATGTGAGGAATAGTGATAATAAAATTTATGATATAGCAGAAATTACAGATTTTTTTTATTGCATGGTGAATGTGGTATTAATTTTTTTTTTTAGAAAAACATAACATATAAATCGTGTTATGGGGATATAGTAATTTATCTTAAA
>APFE030830022.1:104640-119010 GCA_000404065.3 Pinus taeda | reverse complement strand
ATGAGAAATATACAACTTATACAAAGAATATGCAGAAGGTGTTGAAGGAAATGGTCAATTTATTACATATCAATATTTTGTGAAGATATGGAAGAAAGAATTCAACAATGTCTATATTCCTAAGAAGAAAAGGATGGGGGTTTGCAGTACATCTGCTTCTCTTAAATAAAAAATGGATAAATATGAAGGGGCAGAGAGAGGTAGGCATGCATAACATTGATTTTTAAATTTATATAGTCATCAACTATGAAAATGTATTTATTAATGATTTTATTTTATATTGTGAATATTCCATTGTTAAATTGTTTCAAGAGAATCAAGAACAACAAAAAAGTGAAAGGAAAAAGTTGTACCAGCATCGAAAGAAGTGTTATGATTATCCAAATAAATATTTGGGTTTTATAATTGATGCTATGGACCAGAAGAAAACACTTCTAGCACAATTTGTTTCAAACACACAAAAATTTACAAGGGGGAATTTTATTCAGTATCACTTGGTCAGTTGTATAGTCTTCAATGGGAAAATGTTTCCAAGGGTATACTTCACAGCTCCAAATATTCATAATGATGCAAATACCACAATAACCATAATTCATTATGGGCTTTCTCATTGGTCTGATAATCTTCCTAAAGTTTTGTGTCTACAATTGGACAACACTTGTCGTGAAAACAAAAATCATATCGTTTTTGGATATCTAAACATGCTTGTTGATTTGAAAATTTTTCAAAAGGAAAAGGTTGGTTTCTTTCTTGTTGGGAACACTCATGACCATATAAATCAGATGTTTAGTCTTTTTTCAGTCACATTAAAGAAGAAGGACGTTGGGAGCTTGCCATCATTAATTCAACGTATTAAGAAATCATACATGCTAGAGCCTATTGTGATGTGTTGGAAGAAACTGTTGACATGAGAAGGTTTATTCTGGGATCGCATGGTGAGAGAAATGCATTGAACAACTTGATAACATTAGCATCCAACATCAGTTTCATATAAAAAAAAGATGATGAGAAAACACTAATGTGGCAAGAACTATTCAACTACTGCAAAATGGGAATGGTCATCAAGTTTGAAATTGGTGAACTTCATTAGATTATCCAATATTTTGGTCAAATATATTGTTATTACAATCAATTGTTGAAGTTCATAATGCACACAGGAAGAATAGAGATATAAATGAATTTGGTTGCCTCGAAGAAATAAAACAATGTATTAGATATATATATCAGTACTTTGGTATTGCTTATTCATATTGGTGGGAGTCTTTCAATAATAAACGTGCTATCATTTCAAGAATAAAAAACGAAGATATATTTTTGAAAACTCCATTTATTTGGCCACAAAATGTGTCAAATGAACATGAGGAAATAATCATTATTGAACAACAACAATCTCAAGGTATTATTAATTATTCATAGGTAGAGGAAAGGGAAATATATATCGGTTTGAGAAGATCTCATGCATAATGTGAAGCTGTGGAAGACCTTTACAGGGTTGCAATATAGCATACTAAGGAGGGTTACATGATCATAATGCTAGCAGATGGAGATACCAATGTCTATCCATTTTGGGTTGGTAAGGTTATAAAGGTCATTACATAAATTGAAGATGTTGGAGGGGTTGAAAGACATTGGTATGCCACAAATATACACCTATTCAATGGTGTGTACAAGCGAGAGATGGTCGTTGATAAAAAAAAATTCGTGGAAAAAGAAAAATAAAGGGTACAAATATAAATCATCGATGCACACACCTATTAAAATTGCAGGATTTTGAAATACTTGTTTACTACATCAATTTAACAAAGAGAGGAACTCTTCACTTCAATATGATAGAGATTCTGAAGAGGTTGTTACCAAAAGAAATAGTGTTGAGATGGGAGTCTGCTAAACCCAATCGTAAATCTAGAAGAATTTAGAAACATGAAATTGTGGGCATGCATGTGGACTCAGATGCGGCACTAGTTGATGAAAGAGAAGAATATGGAACATCTTCATATGAATTTAGTCATTCATATGAAGATGCAAATTCTCATGGTGTGCAAGAAGATATGAGTGATCTTGAATAATTTTCTAAGGTAGTTTATATCACTGATGTTTGCATCTTATCTTGAAATAAAAATTTTGATTTCCATATCATGTTAAATGAAGTTATGGGTAATTTTTACGTTTGTTGGATTATATGTTATAATTATGATAAGTTTTAGTGTTTATAATATCCACAATGCAACGATAACTTAGAGATATAATTTATGTTTAATTCAATCTACAAGTATTAACATTTTGATTAATTTAGTCATGTAATTTTTCATAATGTCATGGTTTAAATGTTTTGAAAACATAGAGTTTTTTAATTCTATGGTTGAAAATTTTCCATTTTTTTTATATTTAATGTTCTGGTTGAAAAGGTTAGAAATTTAGCAATCTTTAATGTCATGTTATTATATGTTTAACAACATGGATGAAAACTTACGGAATTTTAATGTGTTTTGGATCCCATTATTTCATCTTTATCATTATTACTAAAAAATGTTGAAATTATACCTCGGAAAGAAAAATGTTATTCTACCAAAAACATTAATGTGTTTTTTTCATTTATTCTACACAAAAAAAATTGTTTTACTGTCATTTTTTAAATATGTTGAAAATTAAACCTCAAAAAACGTTGTTCCAGAATATGCACTTTCCATTTTTTGGACTGGTTTTCATGTTTTTTTCGGGTTTTTTTGCTATAATTTCTTGTTTTGATTTTATAGTTCCCAATTCAAAGTTTACAGTGTTTATTGTGTAGTATTTTGTTAGGTGCTAGATTAACTTTGTACTAGAAAAAGACCTGCAAACATTTAGTTCAATCCTCCACATTATCAATTTGTTCCAGGGCACTTTTTCTTCCCTTTACAACATGGCTACCTTCACGGTGACGCTTGATGCCATTACACACAAGATCTTTCCTCCCTCTATTTATACAGGCTCTTCTTGGAACATGGATCTTATTGGCTTCCTAAGATAAGGCAGAATACACTTAATTGAAGGTTCTTGTACTTTCTCTTTTCAAGTAGCAATTTCTTTTTGAGCCACATCCTTTTCATTTCTACTTTGTTGGGTGCATGACATTGAAGCTAATTAGAGTGTTGGAATTTCTTTGTCATATATCTTTTGTGTTTTAATTTGAATGTTATTAGGTTGCTAATCAGAGTGTTGGCATTCCTTTGTCATCTATTTTTGGTGTTTTAATTTTAATGTTATTGGGTTGACTTTTTCTCCCTTGATTTATCTCCTAGAACAACCTTGATACTTCTTGGTAACATACATTCCTTGCTTTTGTTGTTATATGTTCATTTATGTTTCCTATTTCATTATATGTAATTAAATTCAAGCTTCTATATTTTCTTGGAACATGGGTCTTATTAGCTTCCTAAGATGAGATTGAATACTCTTAATTGAAGGTCTTGTACTTGCTCTTTTCAAGTATTAGCTTCCTTTTGAGATACATATTTTTCATTTCTATTTTGTTGGGTGCATGAGATTGAAGCTAATAAGAGTGTTGGCATTGATTTTTCATATATTTTTGGTGTTTAGATTTTAATGTTAGTGTTTTAATTATAAGAAGCAACATAGCTATTAAATTTACTAGAATAAACCTCGGCCTATCGTTTTTCATTTTAATTTTTTTCCTCTTTCTTAACTATATTTTGAAATAAGAATATATAAATAGACCAATTTAGACCATATAATTAAACATGTATTATAGTTTTAGTAAGTAAATTTTATAACAAAGTAATATATGTGTTAAATTTACTAGAATAAAACCGGTCTATCATTTTTCCTTCTAATTTTTTTTCCTTTCTTAACTATAGTTTTAAAAAAAACATATAAATATATCCATGTATGGCATATAAATAAACTTGTATTATAGCTTCAATAAACAAATTTAATAACAAGGCACAATAAGTGTTAAATTTCCAAGAATGAAAATAAAATAAAATTAATAAATACTTTCAACTTGGGTGATTTGAAGATAAGTTGAATTAGAAGTATTTGTATCTCTAGAATGAACATAAAAATAAAATAATAATTACTTTCAACCTGAGTTGAGTTCAAACTAAGTTGAATGAATTATATATTTTTAGTTGAGTTGAATTAGAGATCTCTAATTGTCTTCTTCTTGCAATTCTCCAACCATCCAACCAAGAAGAAACAACTTTTATTGCTACTTATCCTTCTCACAAATTTGTCTAAAAAATTATCTTTTGTAAAACCTAACAATACATGTATAAATATATTAAATTCATTTTATTGAACTTATTTTTTATAGAGATCAAAAAAACCATTAAACATGGTTGAAAAATGGACATCATACATAGACGTTTCTTGTTATCCCTGTCCAGGGCAAGCGGTGATTACTTATGTGTTCTGAAATATTGGGACAAAGCAAGTCCTCCAAAGGAAAATGAATATGCCTAGAATAACAACAGGGAATGGAGCATATTATATTGCATTTATAGAAGGCTTAGGAACATCTAGGGAGAATGGATCCAATGGAATTGTAGTCTTCACCAATTCTGAACATGTGTGCAACCAGATGAAAGTTGTGTACCAATTTAAAAAACAGATGTTAAAACAATTGCATGGAGAAGCAAAAAATACTGTTAGTCAATTTCAATCATTTAGCATAAGATATTGTGAAGATGTTAATAAGATGTCTAGTGATGTATTCTATGGGCCAATGCCAATTCAAGATATGTGTGTGAAAGATGAATTAGTGTTAAGTTCTCTATAAATATTTATTGATGGAGATTGTAAGATATCTTTGATATGTGTGTCCTTTTTAGTTATAAATGTGTCATTTTTAATGACCATGTGTTTTTTCAATTCTATATCAAGTGTTCCAACACTATGTAAGCACAACTAGGTGAACTTGACATGTTTTACAAAATTTTGTTTTTAATTTTCAAAATATGTGTGCTTCAACATTTGTGTTTTTAGTCTTGAGTATATTTTAAATGAAGAGCTTCAGATGGTTACATTAATTTTCTGAATTCTTTCAATGTTTTTAAATAGCAATTTTAAGATCTTAAAATGCATGATGTAATTTCAAGGGTTACATCAATTAAATGCATGGGGTAACTTCAAGGGTTATATCAATTTTCTGAATTTTCTTAATTTTTTTAAATAAAAATTTCAAGATTTTTAAATGTTTGAGGTAAATTCAAGAGTTACAATAATTTTTTGAATTCCTGATCTTTTTAAATAACAATTTTAAAAAGAATTGTAAATGCATGAGGTAAATTTTTAAATATCATGCATCTATCTATTATAGATATCCATATTATGGATGAGCATTTGCCACATGATCCTTCGAGGCCAACATTAATAGAGCCTCTTGCATCTACTAGAGGGGAGGTCCATTGTTCACATCGTGGTGTATATATATGGATGTACTTAAATGATAAATAAGTAGAATCATATTTATGTACACATATATATTGAATTGATTTTCTATTTTTTTTAGATGCTTTGCTCATATCAACATTCTCCGAGTGGTCATCAATCTTAGGGTGGTCAACATTCTTCAGGTGGTCATCAATCTTGGGGTGGTCAACATATTTTGGGTGGTCATCAATCTCAATCGGATCATCATGATCAACATCATTTCGGTAAATTATATAATAATAAAAAATTATGTTAACAAATTTGTACATATAAATGAATTGTATGTAAATGCATGTACATGTCTATCTTGCACACTTGTATGAATACATTTCTTCACATGTTTTTATATTTATGTAATTCTATATATTGATCTAGAGGGTGAAAATATTTGTCCAAGTAGATGTAAGCTAAGCCAGATAGTTCCAGAAGAAGGCCAGAAACCAACTACAGATGAGCTTCCTTAGAAGACAAACCTCCATCAATGCACATTACAAAGATGCAAAACATAGATATAAAACTGAGATTAACATAAACATACATATAGAACTGAAATTAACATAAACCTATACTAATAAATAATTCAATGAAAATTTTGAAAACTCTAAACATATTTATCCATATAATTAATATTTCTTTTAACCATTTTAACTGCTCTTAATATATTTAAATTACATTGTGTCCCATACATTCTATACATTAATATAAATCTTTTCTTAAAATTAAAATGGTAAAATACTTAACCAGAAATAATATAAAGGTTAATAAATAATATAAAGGTTAATTTTATTAGACAAAGTATTTTAAAAATGATTTAGGTATAACATTTTATATTATTTCTTAATGTTTGCATTTCTTTTTATTAGGTCAAACACCATATTTTTCATTTAGAGATCAACTCTATCTGTTAAAAATGAGAAGTTTATTTGAAAGATTTAAGAGACAACACATATAGACATCTGAAATGGATATTCTAAGCATGTGGATGGGAAAACATCATTCTAGTATACCGATACTTACGGGAATGCTTTCGTCCACAACTATCGAAAAGATAAATATGTTAATATTTTATTTAAAATGATATATTATAAAAATCATCCATTAATTATAATTGTAAGTGATTGATTATAATTGCTCCGATTGTTTGGGGAGCGTTTTGGGGTTATGTTGTCATTTTTCATTATAGGAATTCGAAGCGCAGCGTTTTGTGAATATGTGGTCAGTTTTCATGATAGGAATTCGAAGAGAAACGCTTTGCGAATATATTGTCAGTTTTCATCGGAGGAATTCTAAGCGAACCGCTTCATCATTTGATTCATCTCTATATAATCCCTAGGATTTCAGGGATTCACAGAAACGTCGAATACAGGCAAATCTCTGTGAACTGGGAAGGGAAAAAGTTGCAGATATTGATTCATTTAACTGCTCCAATCATGACGACTCCACCACGTTCTCCAAAATACGTTGATGTAAATCCCCGAGATTTGCGTTTCACACAGGACAGTATCAAGAATTCCTTCAGCGAATACCTCGGCGGCAGGAAGCTGGGCGAAGCGGTGAGAGACATTAAGGATGGAAAGCTCGAATTGGGCCCTCTTCACGTCCATAAAGGAGACGATGGCCACCTCTATTGCGACAACAATAGAAGCCTCTATGCGGCCCGGAAAGCCGGCCTTAAGTCAGTTGAGGTGAAGATAACGTCGGACGATTCCAAATCTCGCCGTTTTGGAAGAGAAATGAAGGAGAAGCTGAGTGACCCCAATTTTGTTCCCAAAGTACGGGGACCTAGTCCATGACACCCCGGGCCTTACAACGGTTTTCAAATTCTTATGTGCAGATGGATACAGCCAGCTACTTTGTAGACGGCCTTTTGTTTTCGACTCTCCCTGTTTTTGCAATGTGTTTTCGTTTTGTGACTATTAATACATATTAGAAAGTTTCTTCGTGTGTAATTCTATGGTAAATTGTCTATCTCGACTGCGTGATCTTTTAATTTTATTGGTAGGAGTTTTACTTTATGGTAGATTTCTTGAGCGAGGGGGCTTAATCTATAGTTGAGTGAAGGTACCATTTTTTGAGTCTAGAAATCTATTGTACAGTTCAGTGAAGGTGTGATTTTTTGAGTACAGAAATTTATTTTTGAGTTGAGTGAAGGCACCATGTAAGTATGTCACTGTTCAATTTGGAGTTAACATTTGTCCTTTTTAAAATACAAATAAAATAGTTTCTAAATTGAAAAGCAACATTTTGTATAATAAAAAAAAATATGTTATGCATGTCTAATTAGTTTCATGTAAAGTAATTAGAAGTAAAAGAAAAAAATGTTTAAACTTTATATTTTTCAAAAATATTTTAACACTTTATTTAAATAAATTATTTGAAAATCTATGTTAACCAACTTAAATGAATATCATTTTCATATTAATTTATATATAGAAATAAATGTTAAAAAATTATTTAATGTTATAAATAATAAAATATGCTATATAAATTATTAATAAAAATTTTTTTAAATTAATATTAATATATACTTTAAATAAAAATATATATATATATCATTAAAAAATACAATTTATACCATAAAAAAATTTCACATTATTTTTTGTTTTAAAATAAATTTACACTTAAATATATTATATATGTGCTTTAGATAAATCCATACTAATAAAATTACAATGAGTAACTTAAATCTTGTCTCATATGTGTAATACAACCTCCAAATCATTATTGTTGCAGAAGGGTTAGGAATACATTTACACCATAATGTTTCCGAATTTATGACTTAAAAAATGCATTTTTGGTATTCTTAGGTGATTTTCCCTTTTTTTGCATGGGTACTCACACTGACATCTTTTTTCACTCTTACAATCTATATAAAAATCCATATAAAACCAAACTACTTATTCACGTTGCCATTAACTTTTATTCTCCTACCATATTTTGGAATAATGAATTTAATGATTTTTTTTACAATGAATTTAAAACAGAAGGACGTTTGTTTAATAGCATTTTAACGAAACATCAGTACGGTATGCATTTTAACATTATAATCAATGAATATCGATATGATTTTGATGTGAAAATTCGTACTTAAATCGTAATTTTATTTATTAAGTGATAACAAATCCAAGTTAAGAATATAATTTACAGTATACAATATGTATTGACTGAATGGTCAACATTATTGTTTATTTTCGCTTATTCATCGTGACTATGGGAAGTTTTCAGTGCATGCTTATGATTCTCGTTCATGGCAGTGCATGTTGCTGCGTTTACCTCGGCATTCAATCGTGTCTATTGGGGTGCTCCAAAGCTACATATTGAAAGTTGAGATTTATATTCTTGTGAAGGTCGTATTTTTTTACACTAGGTTAATTAAATTAATTATTTTATATATATGTATTGGGTGGTGGTGAAGATTTATAGATTTATATGGTTTTGAAAGTTTAGTAGTATTTTATTATTAAATGTTCACTTTTACTGGGTGGTTCTTAGCTAGTAGTTATTTTTTTCATTAGGTTAATTAAATTGATTAATTAAAAAAAAGACTATATAAATAAGTGTGAATTTTATTTTTAGGAAATGTAATATTAATAGAAAATAATAAAATAGAGTAAATCTCTATTGTTAAAAATTTTGTTGCATATTTTTTTAGATGTATATATGTATGTTTTTTTTTTCTTTTATAATTTTTGGGAAAGAAATTTATTTTAATGCCTATACATATTCACTAGTCATTTAATTCATACAACTCAGCTTATAAGTAATTAAATGGTATGCTTTACCATCTTATATTATGATTGTTTCTAGAGGCCTATTTTGAAACCTAGTATGAAGGCTATGTGCCATTTTGTCCATGCTCAATGTGGAGTTGACATGTGTACCCTATCAAATAAAAATAAAATATATTATAAATACAAAAACAATGTGATTGGTTTTAAATGAATACACATATTTGGTTAATTTTAATTGAAAGCATAGTAAAACACCAATATTCCACTTTCATTGTAGCTTAGTGAGCTTGGTGGTTTGTTAATATTACAAAGCATTATGAAAGAGATGCCATGAAAAAATCACTTTAACATTCACTTTAACTCTGAGAGCCATAAATACTAGCAATTGCACCACATGTTGCAATGGAAAGTCAATAAAGCAGTAGTTGTTTATGTGAGAAAAACTTTGAAATTTAAATTTTACAGAATTCAGTTATATCATGGATTATAATTTCAAGATGGGTGCATTACTAGAATTACCATATGTAGAATTAGCAGACTATTTTATTGAATGTTTCATCATTTCAATATTGAATAATAAAATTGATATTGAGTGTTTGCAAGGAAAAAATGGTAAGCTTGCCTCATCTTTACAAGTAGAGAGCTCAGTTACACAAGTATGTATAATATTAGCAACACCATCTAAATCATCCACAATATAATTCTATGAATAAGGTGTTCTATGTTGTACAAGTAGACTTCAACATAGTATTAGATACAATGTAAGAAGATTTAGATGTTAATTAACGTGAATTCCTCTTCCCAATTTTGCTTACTTTATGGTAACAATGGGAAGACATAAATATGTAAAAGCATATGAGAATATTTTTATTGGAAATGACCAATCCTACCCATTCTAAGAAAAATAATGAGCAATAATATATACACATTGTTGTTGCATTATAATTGGCAGTTTATCAATGCAATTAAATAGCCTTTTTAAATTCTCTTTACTAAATGTTTTCATGTCAACAACTTCTTCACTACTTGTAAAAATCCACATGTCTATGTAGTTTGTACTGAGAGTGGCTTAGGTTGTGGCCTCTAGAAATCAAATCTTTCTAGAGCATACATGAGGAGTCTGGTTAAACAATTAGCCTCATCTAGAAAGCATGTAATTCTTGGGTGATTGTAACCCACATCGAAATGTCTAGTAAAAGAGGCTTCTAAGATTGACACGTGCTCAAGCTCCAACACATATTGATCAAGGAAATGGAAAGATGATGAAGCTTTCATCCAACTTAGATAAACAAGCTAAGGAAGCCAAGAAAATTCTTCATTCCAAGCAGAAAACTCAAGAGCTTAATTTGTCTATGTTGTTTTATTTGTATTCAACACATATTAATCAAGGAAATGGAAGGATGATGAAGCTTTCATCCAACTTAGATGAACAAGCTAAGGAAGCCAAGAAAATTCTTCATTCCAAGCAGAAAAGTCAAGAGCTTAATTTGCCTATGTTGTTTTATTTGTATTTCTTAGCAATTGGATGTGGTTGTTTGAATATCATGACTCATGATCTAGAGGATGGAAAGGAATTGTTAGGGAAGTTCTAGAAGGCGTGAAACCCATGCATTTATTCTAGCATTTTTGGGGTTTGGATCCCATCAGGTCACTTTCTAGTTCTTTCTTTTCAACTTGCTTCTAATCATACCAATGCCAAAAGCCAAGGAGCAATTATCTAATAACACAATTTTTTATTTTTTTATTTTATTTTATTTATTTTTTATGTATGGCAACTATGATAGCAATGAATAAATTCAATTTTCAAGCCTAATATCTTCCATATTGTATTCTTCTTTTTCCCAAAATTGGTCATATATTCATTGCATTTTGCACTTTTATTGACAAAGATGGATACAGAGAAAGTATTGTTGATTTTAGCTACATTAATATATTTAAAGTTCCATACATATTTTGAGTCAGAGATTGGATTCAATCCTTATGGTTGAACTTGAATTCCAGTTTTATTGCTTACCTTCACACCTCCATTCTAACAAACCGAGGAGTGTAATAAGTGGCTCATCAAAATCACTCACCTTCATCCAAGGTGCACACACATTACAATATCAATTACTTATAGATAGAAAGCAATTTGTCTTAGGTAGCCATGGAGGTTATAGTTAGGTGAATTGAAATTTTATTTTTTCATGCATTTCCCTTTCTATTTAGAAAGAGTAGGTCACATTCAATTAATAAAATAATTACAAACCAACAAAAAAATGCAAGTACTAAATTATCTTGATATAATCATTTATATAATGACCTGCATCACTTCTAATACTAATTATGAAATACATATAAGAACAATTAATCAACCATGACAAAAATAAATATAATGTCAACAAATAAATTATATATATTTCAAAAATTAGCGTTATAAATTTACATGAGAATTGTTATATATATATAATATATAATATATATATATAAAACTTTACTGTATTTCTAAGATATTTTTTTTCAAATTTTTAGTGTTGCAAATTTACATGATGGATTTCCATTGAAAGACACATAAAATGTTATCATATACCAAGCATAAGAATTATGTTTTTTTCCAATACTATTTTTCTTTGGGCAGATATTTCTATACACTTGGATTAATAAGGTGCGGTGTCCATAAATTACAAAATTGAAAAAGTAATATTCATTAATGCTATAAATTAAATTCATTTGTTATTTTGGGTAAATGAATTCTTAAGTGATTCATTTGTTATTTTGGGTGAATGAAGTCTTGAGTGATAGATAGTAATTAAAGTTTTCATGAGAGGACTTAAAGTTAACTATAATTATAAATATATTTAAAAGGAGAGATATCTAGGATTATTTTGAATATTTACAGTGAAAGTGTTCCTTTTGAAACAGTTCACCTGCAGATATTGTCTACCCATTTACTTATTGGGTGAAATTTGTCTGGATGTACACCGACGACATCTGTCCCGTGGTATGCTCATAATTGTTGGAATCCTTGTCCCATTGGGGCCTCCACACATTGGGGCCTCCACAAATTAGTGTAGAGGAAACAATTGTCATCATTTTTTCTTTCCACCGTTGGTTGGAGCTGCACGTTGTTCATCATTTTTTTAAACATGTTTTGAGAGTTTTTAACCTGTTGAGGTTTTCGGGACCGGGAGAAAGCGTGAATATAATCATGACCATTGAGCATTCTGTTATGGTGAAATTGAACACAAGCGAATGCGAGAGCTATCTCAGGAGTGGACATGCATGGCAGGGAAAGAACGGGATGCCTCAGTCAATGCACCCCATCATTTTCAAAGGCATGAAATACAACATGGTCTAGTACACAGGCAAGCGAAGCAACGGGAAGCAGTTCAGGGTGAAATTCATGTTGAACCAGAGCTAAACACGCAAGCCTATGTGAAATTCCTGTTGAACCAAAGGTAAACACGCAAGCACAAAGGTTGGGAGGAAGGAAAACAGTTCTGGATTTAATGATGAGGGTTGAAAGAGAGGGGCAAAGAGAGCTGGAGAGACTATTAGAGCATCGGGAACTTTCAGACTTTTCTCATGGAAATCGTATACATGCTAGTAATTTTAGTTAGGATTGATGATTTACTTGGGGTCATTTTTTTTATGTTTTGTTTTCTTTGTTTCAAGGATGCACAAAGTAAATTAGCGACAATTAATTTTTAGGAAATTTTCCTCGTAATTTTATGATAAACACTTTTTTAATAAGCTTTCATTTCTACTCAAAATGAACATGTTTTTCGTCCTAGAGTCATTTTCCCTTTGCCTATTTGCCTATTTTATTGAGAATTGTTGTAATGATACTTCTGTGTATTCCACGGATTATGTTGCTTTGGTATGAAGATTTTGTAATCTTCGTTAACCATTGTGTTATAATTTTCTTTTAAGGATTATTTTTTTAACCATCACTTTTTGTCTAGTCATCTTATCATCAGCATATATTCAGCTTACATTCACTTTCTGATATTTTCAAAACTTATTCCGTAACAGTTCAATTTCTACTCAGATATTCATTTTTGTGCACAGTCACATTCTGAATAAAAAATAAGCCTTATATTTCTTGTGGGCATTGCTTCAAAAGGAATGCCTCCGCGGTCCTACTCTCGCTGAAGCAAAAATTCCGCCATCATATCATGATGGGGCCAGACCCATACAGATTTCCTTTGTCGAATTCCGGGTAATGAATCCTCCCCGGGCTGTGCTGCAAGTAATATGCCTATATATATATTATTTCGTTAATCACTTAGGACCCCTATTTCTTTGAGGTGTATGTCACCGCTGCTCATTCAAGATGTCGTAGATCTTTGCTGGTACATGGTCACGATATCATGATCCTTGAATACTTATATGTGCCCTGCCACCAAGTATCTCGCCCTCTTAATCTTATGTATGGCTTTGCATGGGGTTTAGTGGTGTAACTAGGTGAATGAATCCAAACCGACTTATTATCACTGTAATGAGGCTTAAAATGCATACAAACCCATGCGTTATACTATTTCTATCCTCGGAACCTCAATGTGGTATGTGGGCGATGCCTTATATTTTTCGTTCTGTCCTTAAATTATCTTTAGTATGCAACCTATTACCTCGCATATAGTTTTAAATACACAGTTGATTGGCTCATTATTGGCTCAAGGTTATTCATTTGTAATTAATGCTATTAGTAGTGTTAACGAATGGAAATAGTATTTGTGAGCATAGCCACCATTCCCTACTTTTAGTGTCTCCATACTTTAATTAAATTCTCCCTTCCTCCATTGTAGAATGGTAAGGAAGCGTATACGCTTGGAGAATGACGTGTCCAACACTACCAGACCGACGGAGGGCCAACGCAGCACACCCCATGTGCCGGTCACATGGGCAGCGTCCTAATTTTGTTTTCGGTGTATAGCTCAGGTGGCATGAAGTGTTCCTACAATTGAAAATCATTTCTGCTTCTCTTTACTTCTGCCCTTTATCAGTTAACTATACCCTGTTCTCTACCATAAATGAGGTTTGAACAAGTTCCTTAGTTACCCAAGTATGCGTATGCACATCATCTGTTACTTGTTCTGCAAGTGCAAGACTGAGAGACTAAGGTTATCAATGGCCTACGACTTCACTGTTGTGTTATTACCTTTGGTATTATTTTTTATAATGTTGGAAGAATCACCACATCTCTATGGAATCCGTAATTTCCACCCTG
>APFE030830022.1:6128-102746 GCA_000404065.3 Pinus taeda | reverse complement strand
ACCCATGTATCAGATTGATGTTGTGTCCTCAAGTATCTATGCACAACCTCAATCTCCTCACATGTACATCCAAGCTCCCTAAGCTTGTCCTTTGTCAACTGAAAGTTATATATGCCCATAACATACCTGCAAAAATCCACTATGCCAGCCGGATCTCTACCTTCATAATCCTCATCAACCACTGCCTCTAAAGTAGTACTCGGACTCCCTTCTTTCGCAACTCCATTGTGAAGATCATCAGTAGAAGATGTCTATGTCAAGTGCTCCAAGGTTCGTGACATTGCCTTCTCACTTCATTCTTCCTCACTCTTGCAACAAAGTCAATCAACTTCCCTTCCTTTGTTGTTTGAGTCATACTCCCAAGTCCTCTTTGCTCCACATCCTCATGCTTCACATTCAGATCTTTAGGATACAAAGTCATATAATTCATCCTTGGTCTATACCCCAAGCAACTCCTTCCATTCATCAGCACCATCATGGTTCTTCCCTCAACTGTGATCAAGAGAATGTCCGAGTCCACCGTCGGTATGGATTATGCAAGCTTCATGAAATCTTGCCCCAACACCATAGAGTGATCATCCATGTCCACGATCCTTAAGTCCAACTTCCCAAACCACGATCCCACTCTCACCTGAGTGTTTTCCATCTCACCAACAACAGCTTTCATGGTAGAGTTGACTGCTTTGAAAGCACTCCATTCCCTCTCCATCTTTGCTTTCTTCCCAAAAGACTTTGTTGCTTTCCTGCTTAAGAAGCTATGAGTAGCTCCCATATCCACCAAAGCTACAAATCTCTTGCCCTTAATGGTCACCTGCACAAAACTCAGCTTCAAGGAATCACCTCCTTCTGTTCGCCTTATCTTGTGTCTCACATCAGCAACCTTCTTCAAGAATTCGGCCTCAAAAGTGTCAATTGGCTCATTCTCCACCTTGACATTCCCCTTAAGGTACTTCACCTCCTTGCTTGGCTCTTCTAAGCAACTCGATCCTGGTCTAGCTTGATTCCCTTCAAACTTGTCCTCCATCGCATGTTGCTCAAGTGCACCAACCAAGTGTCCATTGACTACCTTCATAGAACTAACTTCCGAACATCCTCTGGATTGTCTCAGTAGTGAGTTCCCAGCCTGTCAATGTAGTCGAGCTCTTCCTGCTCAATCACAATGATCTTCTTACCAAGAAGCTTCTTCTTTATCTCTTCCTCAATTTGCTTGATTTTGGCTTCCACCATGGCACTTTTCTTCCTTAATCGGGCTCTTTCATCCAAGAGCTCTTGAAGACTAAGACCACTTCGTTGGATCTCCTCATCAAGTTCCTTGAGTTCAACATCTGTCATACTTCCGCATTGGCTTTTGAGTTCTTCAAGTTCCCTCCTTAGTTCCGAACAGCTTTCCCGAACCTTCATGTTCTCAGCCTTCATTGAAACCCAGTTAGAACTCCATTGACCCATATGTTCCAACACTTTGTACAGGAAGACTTCATCTGCATCATGTCTAGATTCACTTCTCGTAGGTTCACCCACCATCTTTGACTTTCAGCCTTCTCCACGGTCCCTGCACTTGTATGTGAAACCAACTTCCTTCACCTGCAAGTACCTGTCACCACTGTCACTTCTTCATCAACCCGGATATCAGCTCTGATACCAACTGTCATGATAGTGCAGTGGGATCAGCTTCATCCGCAAATCTCCTCTGCACTTCACCAACTCTGATACCAACTCACGATAGTGTAGTGGGATCAGCACTTCATCGTCAACCTGGTCATCAACCGAGCTCTGATACCAACTCACGATAGTGTAGTGGGATCAACACTTCTTCATCAACCCAGTCATCACCAAGCTCTGATACCAACTGTCACGCCCCCAGGCCAGCGGTAGTCTTTCAACCGCTCTTGGTGAGGTGCGGCACCATCGAACACTTTCTTTTCACCAATACTTATGTTCGTGGACTACGCCTAACCACTTATTCCTACTTAGTTTGTGATTCTCAACCAAGTGTTATTTCTTTATCCTTTATACCAATGAACACCCATACACATTCATTATCAACAACAATTATAAATGATGAACACAATTGCACAATATAAAGGGAGGGGCAACTCCCTGAACAATGAGTTTGCCTCAAAATATATTATACAACAGTTTACAATGTACAAGTATACTTGGAAAGCCCAAGTTTCATACTTAGTCAATTTTACAATCCAAGGAAAAACTCGGTTGCCTAGCTCGTCGGCACCTCTGCACGGCCGCCGCATGACTCACCAACGCTTTGTTCACCTTGTCGCACGATCGTGTTGTTTTCCCAACTCGGGCGCGCCTCCAAGTCACTACACACAGGCGCCTCAAACCAAGACACACCTCCATCCACAACCTCAACACTTCACCAAGTCATCGTGCACACTTGCACGATGGGCGGGCTCTCACCCAAGCCGCCAAGACACCCGTGCCAAGTCATCGCACAAACTGGGTGCCACACCCGTGCATGCCACAACCATCTGTCGGGCGCCATACACCCGTGCACGCCACAACCCAACCACCGGGCACTCCTGCCCGCGCCTTCACCCACAACTGCGCCTCACCGTGTAGCCCTACCCAAGAATGGGCGCATAGCAAATTTGCGCCTTCCCTTAGACTTGCACACTAGAACTATGCACTTCCTTGTTCAGCGAATGATGTAGAGCGAGTTGGTTCATTCCAAATGAAAGCCAACGCAACACATTATATATGCATTGAAGGGGAGTTCATGGCTTGCCCAGCTGACCTCACCCATGCCCTTGCTCCATCGCAAAAGCCCCTAAGTCATCAAGTCGGCCTCCATGCACCCTCCATGCAATATAAACAAGTTCTCCTCACAAATGTGCATAAGTGTCATCGCACATTTGGAAGAGCTCGCACTTCCACCGTCACACTTCATGCTCGAGCTACAGGTTGTTACACTAGGGATCCTAGTCACTGGTTTGTAACATTTACCAACACCCGCAGGTGTTGGTAAACATTCCAAACCAGTAACTAGGATCCCCAGTGTCATGCCCCTACACATGCAGTAGTCTTTCAACCGCTTATAGCGAGGTGCAACACTACCAATCGTTTTCTTTTCACCAATACTTACGATTGTAGATTACGCCTAATATTCCACTTTTCCTACTTAGTTTGTGTTTTGCAACCAAGTATTATTAATGTGGTCCTTTATACCAATGAATACCCATACACATTCATTATCAACAACATTATACAAGAGAAATGCACAACAGTATAAAGGGAGGGGCAACCCCCTGCAATATGAGTCTGCCCGAATCAATATATTATACAATCTTCACTTTTACAAAGTACAAGTTAAATCTTGGGAAACGCCAAATTTACACAGCCAATTTTCACAACTTCGGCAAACTCGGATGCCCAGCTCGTCGGCACCTCCGCACGGTCTCCGCACGACTCACCAACCGTTCGTTCACCTCGTCGCATGATCGTGTTGTTTGCCCAACTTGGGCGCGCCTCCAAGTCGCCACACACGGGCGCCTCTGCCTCAGACACACCTCCGTTGACAATCTCAACACTACACCAAGTCTCCGTGCACACTTGCACGATGGGCGGGTGCTCACCCAAGTCACCCAAGAACCCATGCCAAGTCATTGCACAAACCGGGCGCCTGCCAATGTTTCACCATCGGGTGCTCCTTCGCACAATCCGGGCGCCACACACTCGTGCACACCCTTCTCCAACCGATGAGGAACCCTGCCCGTGCCCTTCACCCAAAACCAAGAAACCTGACTTCAATTCATGCGGCCTTGCCCAAGATTGGGCGCATCATCCAAATCTGCGCCTTCACCTCTTGTGTGTCCACCTTCTAGTTCTGTGCCACTCCTTCACATGAGCGAAGATGCGATGAGTGAATGTCCAAATGCCATCCACACACTTATTGTTTATGCCAATGATAGGGCGAGGTCGTGGCTTGCCCAGCTGACCTCCCCACACCCACACTTCTCCACAACTCACCATTAGATTTTGTTTCCAAGTGTGGTCAACCTTAACATATTTCAAGCCATGTCTTCATGCATATATACTCCATCTCGCCCTCCCTTATGCGCATTATAACTTCGTCGCATATCCAAGTCGATCTCGCACATCACTAGAACGTTATTCGTTCAATCTTTCCAACTATGTGCCCTCTGTCGGTCGCGGTCGCACTTCGGGCAGACGCGTTCAGGACTGCAGGTCCTTACATCCTCCTCCACCTGAAGTCATTGTCGTCCTTCACAACATACCATCCTGGTAGCCATCCACCAAGATCAAGTGTATCATCCATGATGTCAACTCCTCCACATACTGGAACCATCTCTGCAACATATGTAGAACCATTGTCTCTATCATGTCTCGTCCTGGTAACCATCTGTCATAAAGATCATCATACCCCATTGGTATGCCATACATCGGAAATCATCTCAATCCATGACCATCGACCATCTCGTCGCAATCTCCACATGCTACTCCCCATCGTGGAAGGGTGGTCCCTCCATCTCAAGCTACATTCTTCCTGCAACATCTCGTGTCGACCTCATCATGTTTCGTCCTCATGTGAACTGCTACCATGATATTCCAACACAATGCTAACACATATCTGTACACTTCGCAAGCCCACGTCTAAACTAGTCAGGTGATCAGTCCAACTTTCACGCTCAGACCATGAGAATGCACATCCTCATGCCACCATCAGTCGTTTCTCAAAACATCTCGTAACATCCTCAACTCGATCAAGAATCCATGTCCATACAAGTGTAAGCCATGCTCAAGTCCATGAAGCAGTCCTCATCTCATCTGAAACATGTTGTCCATGATGTCTGGTATTAATGTGTTGTATGAAATCAATCACATCCACCCCAACATCATCATCCATTTTTGTATCTCCTCAAAGTGAAGAGATCATCTCATCAACTCTTGATGTGCCACATTCAGGTCCATGAAGTAACCTCCACCATATCTGCAATGTGCCATCCCTCAAGTCTGCCATACAAACAAGTATATACCTGTCTCATCTATCCATGTGTTGCCCATGATCATAGATCAATCAACTCCCATGTGTCAAAAGTGGTTGAGTCTTGGCCCAACCCTTGCCCAAGTCTTGCCACCAAGGCATCATCATTGTTGTAACTCCATCACTCCAAAGTGTCTCATATCGATCCTCCACATCAAGTCACTCTTTCAAGCCATTCCCATGCATGTACTTGAAAGTATGCACCCCATCCTGCATCAAAGTCTCTGACCTCAGCTCCTCAATGCATCAGATCATCCAAGTCCACCATATATGAAGTCCCTAAAAGTCACAACCTCATGTCACCATGAGCTCCATAAGCCATCCCCAACCAATATCCAGCAACCATACAAGTCTCAGCCCAAAGGTCTCTGCAAGATGCCTCAGCTCTCCATGTAGTAGGAATGCTCCATAGTCTGCTAACAATTACATGCAAGTGCATGGCCTTGTTGTACAAAAGGGCACAACCTCTCCATTGGCTCATAAACAAAACATCTCCATGTCACATCAGCAAATCCACCCCCACAACATCCCTGTCTTGGCACTCCTCATTGGATGCCCATAAGTGACACCTCTACAACTGCTCCTACACATTGTCCCTGCATAAGACTGCCATGCTCCATGTCTCCAACATGATGTCCATGACTAGGTTGCCCATGTAGTCCAACCAAGTAGACCCATCACAAAAATCGGCCATCCTCATCCAGGTCTGCAATCTTCGGTCTAGTGAACTCGGTCACCCAACCATATCATCATCATATCATGAGTCTCTTCCATCATAGCTCCCCCACTAAAGGTTCCACCAAGACTTCCTCTCTTGGTCCCGGCCATGAGAAGTCCACCCAAGAAACTCAAGTGTGTTCCCTCTTCAATTTGTCCATGAGTCATGTCGGGAACTTAGCCAATTCTTCATGTGGCTAAAGCGTGACCCAATCCTTCACAACGATCATCATGTTCCTCCCTTGTCACGAGCCTTTGTTCCTTCTACCATAAGGTCACAAACAACCCCAAAAAGTCCTGCAAGAGTCAACAATCCTTGCTTCTTCATACAAGGTCTCATCATAGACATCCACGGTAAGATGCTCCCCTGCATCAACAAACTGACTTTGCCCTTCCCTGCATACGGTTCATCTACCAAATGCTCAAGTGAAACACAAGTATCAATACTTACTTCATCATCATCATGAGGCTTTTCCATATGAGTACCCTCATCCATCCATGTGTACAAACTGCATGATCCTGGTCCAACTGATCAATCTCAAGTTCATCCTCCATCATGGTCATGTCTGTAACATCCTCGATCATCACAGCTTCCTCTTCCTTGTTAGCACAATCTGCAACTTCATCTTGCTCCATTGTCAAACCAAGTTGAATAAGTTCGTCTTCAACGTTCTTTTCCAAGGCTTCAAGCTTCTCTCGAATCTAGGGATTCTCTTCTTTCATCCGCTTCAACCTGTATAAGGTAAGCAAGAGCTTCCCTTCGCATTCTTCCAAACCTGCCATGCCTTGTCGTTCAGCTTCGCCCAAGCGTTAAGCTTCACCCCTGCTAAACCTGTTTCACCATTCACTAGCTTCACCAAGTTCCCTGTGACCATGAACCAACCCTTGTTCCATTTATATGTGAAATAAACTTACTTCACCTGCAAGTACCTACTTCCACTGTCACTTCGTCACGAGCAACCTTGCTCTAATACCAACTGTCACGCCCCTACACCTACGGTAGTATTTCAATCGCTTATAGCGAGGTGCGCACTACCAATCATTTTCTTTTCACCAATACTGACGATTGTAGACTACGCCTAGCATTCCACTTTTCCTACATAGTTTTTGTTTCACAACCAAGTATTAGTAGTGTGTTCCTTTATACCAATGAATGCCCATACACATTCATTATCAACAAAATTATACAAGAGAAATGCACAACAGTATAAAGGGAGGGGAAACTCCCTGCAATATGAGTCTACTCGAATCAATATATTATACAATCTTCACTTTTACAAAGTACAAGTTAAATCTTGGGAAACCCCAAAATTTACACAGCCAATTTTCACAAATTCGGCAAACTCGGTTGCACAGCTCATCAACGCCTCCGCACGGTCACCGCACGACTCACCAACCCTTCGTTCACCTCATCACACGATCGTGTTTTTTTCCCAACTTGGGCGTGCCTCCAAGTCGCCACACACAGGCGCCTCTGCCCGAGACAGACCTCCGTTCACAATCTCAACACTCCACCAAGTCTATGTGCACACTTGCACGACGGGCGAGCGCTCACCCGAGTCACCCAAGAACCCGTGACAAGTCATCGCACAAACCGGGTGCCCACCAACATTTCACCATCGAGCGCTCCTTCGCACAATCTGGGTGCCACACACCCATGCATGCCCTTCTCCAACCAGCGGGCGACCCTGCCCGCGCCCTTCATCCAAAACCAAGAAATGCGACTTCACTTCGTGCGGCCTTGCCCAAGATGGGGTGAATCATCCAAATCTGTGCCTTCACCTCTTGTGCATCCACCTTCTAGTTCTGCACTACTCCTTCACATGAGCGAAGATGTGATGAGTGAATGTCCAAATACCATCCACACAGTTCTTGTTTATACCAACCGTAGGGTGAGGTCGTGGCTTGCCCAGCCGACCTCCCCACACCAACACTTCTCCACAACTCACCGTTGGCTTTTGTTTCCAAGTGTGGTAAGCCTTAACATATTTCAAGCCATGTCTTCACGCATATATACTCCAGCTCACCCTCCCTTATGCACATTATAATTTCGTCGCATATCCAAGTCGAGCTTGCACATCACCAGAACGTTGTTTGTTCAGGCTTTCCAACTGCACACCCTCCGTCGATCGCTTTCGCACTTCAGGTGGACACATTCAGGACTGCGGGTCCTTACACCAACGGTGGAAATTACAGATTCTATAGAGGTGCAGTGATTCTTCCAACACCCCCCTCAAACGCAACTCGGGCGAATCGAACTTGGGTCCAAGATCTGATACCATGTGGAGGTTTGCCATTACACCAAAACCCAAAGGTGTTGGTAAACGTTACAAACTAGTAACTAGGATCCCTAGGCTGGAAATTATGGATTCCATAGAGGTGCGGTGATTCTTCCAACATCTCCCCTCAAATGCAACTCGGGGGAATCGAACCTAGGTTTAGGCTCTAATACCATGTGGAGGTTTGCCATTACACCAAAACCCACAGGTGTTAGTAAACATTCCAAACCAGTGACTAGGATCCCCAGGGAGTAAATTACGGATTCTATAGAGGTGTGGTGATTCTTCCAACATATAATGACTGCAGAGCGATGTGTAGTTTAGTGCATCGCCTTTCTCCTGAAGGTGAAATTCTCGGGGTTTAGCTCAAAAGATGCCATAACCAGATTCTTAGTGAGTGATAGACACTACAACATTTGTTGATGGCAATCTCTCCCACCCTGTTTATCATGTCAGAGAATGGTAATGATTCAAGTAACCCTACATGTGAATCATTTCTTTCTTTTATACCCATATTGGGATTGCATCATTCACACATTCCCTCTTACTGGTTATAGTAGTTATATTAACTTTACTATCGCGGTTTCCAAGTGTATGGGCATCAACCCCTTTTGTGAATATTCCAACAAAGGTTCGGTCCGTGCTCTCCTATTGGCACTATATCTTTACCACCAGGGAATACCTTACTAGGTAAGCTGCATACTTGACTCTGAGGTTAATATGAAATTTATCTTGGACATGCTTATACGATGTCTCTTATGCGTGTCTATGGTTAAATTTGTTTTTGGCAGGGTTCTGAACCTAAATCATGGAATGGTGGTGCTATGGTTGGTGGTGCCTTCATTACCCTCTTCTATGCGTATAAGAACTACCATCCACCCAAGGAAATTTGGTTCGCGAAATGTTTACTTCGCTACCTTTCTTCTACATCTTGCAGATACACTCTGTTCCTATAGTGGGTCGCTAGATTTATGGACTTTATACCATGTGTGGGTGCCATTGATTAATAATTTCAACGTTTAGGGAGTACCAAGTTTCTTACTACTCCTCGACGAGGATTTTGGCATGGTTACTTTCACCATGCTTCTTGAGATACATGAAAAGAATCATTGGCATGTTGCAGATATTTGTTGTTGCAAGAATTTATGTGGATTTTCCTTTCCAGCGAATTCTCAACTGGTATCTTTTATCAATAACGACATGTCGCTTTCATTGGATGCTAAACTCACTTGCTGTAATTTATTAAATTCAAGTGCCCCTCATTCCATAGCTTCGATTTTGTAGGCTTTATCGAAGCCCTATAAAGCCCAAATCTTTGATATTGTTTCCCTGCCGTTAAATAATTTGGGACATCTTTGGATAATGATGGCAACAAAAGTTTGAGATGTTAATCTGAAATTTCGGCCTTGCCTTAGCAAATTATTTTTCTTGCAGAATATGCTTGGTACGTCACCCCTGAGTTAGATGGGTTATAGTTTATTTTCATTGTGCTTACTACCGACTGGGCTTTTAGCCTAAACATTTTACTCTGTCTTCATTTTTGTATCTTGTATTTGGCTAGCTTGACAAACAACTGCACTCTTTCTCTGAATTCTCATTTTGAATTGCTATGAGCATTCTGAGTTCAATTCGGTGGTTCCAACTTTTGAAAGTTTAGGAATCGCGATAGTCACAACAACATGGTAATAAAGAGACTAATTTACTGTTATTATTATTTCCTGCATTACTTACATGGTTGTTGTTTGTCAATTTGATTATCTTAAATCGTTACATGAATTATCGATCAGATTTGATAAGCTTGTGAAGTGCAAGTGCACTATATATGCTAGAAGTCTTTTTATTAGATCAGATTATTAATGTGGATGATTGAGTTATTGAAATTTGCTTCTAAGGATGTAATTTATTCCTATATTACTTTTCAAAGAAAAATGATTTAACAAATTAAATATTCCTACTTCTTTCTAATGAAATAAAAAATGCTTTTCACACTTGAAAAATGAAACTTAAACCAAAATCACATTATCGCATTAAGAAAACTTAACTGATCTATTGCAACACAAATTTAATCTAAAATCAGAATCATTCATCTAACATTCTAACAATCCTTTGCATAAAAACCAAATGAAATTAACTTTTATTTAGAATGAAAACCACACATTTACTTATTATCAATCACTCATGCTTTGAAATGAAAATCATAAAGAAATCACACATGCTTTGAAATGAAATAATGTAAAATGAAACTATAAACAAATCTAACTATCAATTCAAACACCTTGTAATAATAAGGAAATCTATGAAAAGAAATTACATTACCATTAACATCGTTATACATCAACTTGAAAAAGGAAGGATTAATGAAATATTGTTGTTGTTATCTGAATGAAATCAAGACTACAAATAAATTCTAAAAATGTATGAACAACTCCAATAAAAAATAAAGAAAAGATATCTGAATGCATAACCTTCATTGTTTGCATGGGCCCTCCACAAATAGGCAGTCATAGAACTTCAATCGAACATTCATCTATGCATTGGAACTTCAAAGGATTTTCTTCATTAACATTGTAAAAACAAAGTTTTAAAACATCACTGTCAAATACCACATTGAGTTTATCTTTTGGCAACGCAATCGAACAATACTTTTGATGATCTGGTTTGGATGAATAGGTGGAAATCATTAAAGGGATCAATCTCCGCCTTACCATATATTTCTCATCTCAGTTGGCACCTCTGATCCTAGTAAACCATGGAATCAACTACAGAAACATAGAGTAGTTGCAGAATCGTGTGAATTTGGTAGCTAATATGAATATTAACTCAATAATAAGGAACATTATAAAATATGAAATATAATACAATCAAACACCTTACCATGTCAAAAACATTGTATTTTGATGCCTATTGAGTTGATGATGATGGTCAAGGAAAGGAAAAATAAGTAAGGGAGAGTCAAAGTGAAGCAGTCATGAGGCTCAACATTCCCCCACATGGAGCCCATTGCATGTCCTCATGCAAAAATTGAAAACTAAAAATCTTTCTATGTCACTGCTCTCTCCCAGAAACTTGGGTCAGAACATCCAAGTTTTTCCCTCTTATATTCTTTCTTGCAATTGTCATTATGGGCTTCTTCATCAAAATTATGCATTTTAGACTCATGACCTTCTTTCTTAGAGATTCATTCTTCTTCTTCAACTTTTTGTTCTTTTCATACCATAAGGCCATATGTAAAAATGTAATCATTCTCGGTCCTTTGTATCTCATTATGCATATTTAATGTCTCATGCTTTTTCTTCAGATGTCTATTCAGTGTCTCCAACTCAAAGACTTCTTGTTTCAAAGTTTTTACAAGTGTAGGTACTTGTGGAATGTTAGACTGGATTTCACTTTCATGAACTGTGGAACAAGATGCCTTTTCTGTAGTCCTTCTCTCCAGTGACCCAAAGTAGTCATAGATTTCTTGTTGTACTAGATCTATTTCTGGTATTCTTCGGCCTGGGTTATGACTAGGTGAGATGATAGTAGTTGATGGAATTTCCTTCTTCTCTTCTTCCTCCAAATTAAAATATATATATTGTTGAGATGGTTTTTTATTAAGCTTGTCATTTCTTCTTACATTTTATGGAAGAGGGTTTTTATTTTTAGCTCTTTTCTTCTCTGTTTGAGCTTCCTCTATTTTTTTGGATGTGCTTTCTTCCTTTTTACTGGCTTTCTTTCTTTTGACAGATTTCCTTTTAAGGCTTCCTAAAATTTCTGCAATAGGAGTCTCATCTTCTAACTATTCTTGTGGTTGTTGTTGAGGTAAGTTTTTAATAGGATTCTTAAATATTCTCTTCCTTCCTCTTTTTCCTTTATAACTATTTCTAAGTAGGAAGCTATCACAATTATCTCCTAGTCTTTTAAGATGAAATTCAATGAGTATTTTTATAACTTCATGGTGATACATGGTGTTTTCTATGAATTGGATCCTTTTATGAACATTCCCAGACATTTTCCTTAAGATATTTAACAAAAAATAAGGAAGATTGATTTCATTCTCTTCGAGAAAATGCTTCATCAAATGAATGTGGTAAAAAAAACATACAACCAAATCTTTCTTCACAGTTGACAAATTTCTGAATTACTAGCAACAAATTTCTCCATTTAGCTTTAAGTGTTGTATTAGCAATTTCTTTCTTAAAAATAGTGATATCCATACCTGGATTTTTCAATAAGGTCTTCCATTCTTCACCTTCAATTCCCCTGTTCTTAAACCATTTATCTCTGACTCTTGACAGTTTGGTTTCTTCAGTAATAAGATATTTTTTCATTGCAAACTTGATGTCTCCAATTTCAACCTCTACGCCATCAAAAGCTCTAGTGAATGATTTAATCACTTCCTTGTTAAACCATCAAAATTTTCCACGAACTCTAGCCATTGTGCTTTTTGTAGCATTTCCTTGACCTACGGATATCCTTCCATGAATTTTCTTCCATTTGGTTATGTTCTTACTATGACACCCATGGTTGAGAAGTTTTACCTTAAAATTCGTTTCTTGACAGGGTATGAGTTAGGGTTTCGGGATAATGGCTTGCGTGAGAGTATAAAAGCGAGTGAGGGTAGAAACAAGTGAAGTGACCGTTAGGATATGAATGGATGTGAGTTGGGTGATTTCAACAATGAGTTCGAAAGTTGAGACGAATGTTGTGTAATGATGAGGGATGAATGGGTGATTTATGACTTTTTATTTGATATGACAATATATTTTTATTTCACTTTTGGTAATGATAGTTTTTGAACCGACAGTATAATGTCCATATAATTCAAACAATAATTTTTTGACCCTTATTATTAAAATAAATATTTGCATACGTTTTAAATTGAAGATTCTAACATTTGATTGCTCCTTTTTGTATTTCCTTCAAGTGCTTCTGAGGATGGATTTGATCATTTCTTCAATTTCTCCAATTAGTAATCCCTATGAAAAGTCAGCTGCAGAATTCTATCAAAGCTACATATTCTTAGAAATTATGTAGCTACTTTATTCTAGAAAGAAAAAGAGGGACACAAATAAAATGGGAATTGGAAAGAAAATTTAGAATGCAAAATTACTTGTTTTTTCATCCCTATTTTTTGTACAAAACATGCCAACATTTTTGGTTTCGTGTTTTACTATTATAATATTATTATATATATATATATATAATTAATATAATATATATATATAATTAAAGTTGGAGGAGAAGGAAAATCCTTCTTAACTAATTGGAAATTAGTGTTGTCTTCCAAATGTTTGATAAACTCCTCCTTTGTCAATGGCTTATGATAGATTCTTAATCGATAACTATTCATAAGAAAGGAGGTCCTTTATTAATCAATAGTTATGATCCTAATTGCACCATTATCAAATATTGTTTCAATCTCATAAGGCCCAAGCCAATCTGTTTGAAATTTCCCTTAGAAATCTTTGAACTTTGAATAAAAAAGTAATCCCCAATCTCCTGGCTAGAACTTTATTTCTTTGATATATTTGTCATTTGATCTGGATCTTTGTTGTTGAACTATATTGGTTCTTTGGATTGCATCTTGTCTTATCTCATCAAGTTCATTTAGCTGCCCCATTCTTTTTTTTTGTGCTTCTGAAAGATAAAGACCCAATTTAACTATTTTCTTGAAAGTTTTCACTTGAAACTAAATAGAAAAAAGCATTTGCTTCCCATAAACAAGTTCATAGGAAGTATGCCCTGTAGTGTTTCTCCATGTGGTACGGTATGCCCATAAAGCTTCTAAAAGCTTTTTTCCCTAGTCTCTTGTATGTAGATGCACAATTTTGGTGAGAATTGTGTCAATTACTTTAATGGTGGACTCCACTTGTCCATTTTCTTGTGGATGGTATGGAGTGGATTTCCGATGTTTGATTTCGTACTCCTCCATTGTCTTTTCTACCAACTTGTATGTGAATTGAGTACCTTGATCTATTACAATTTCCCTTGGGACACCAAAATGAGTAAAAATATCCTCAAAAAGAAATGAAACTACAACATTTTTAGTATCAAAAGGAAGTGCTTTAGCTTCTACCCATTTTCTAACATAATCAATGCAAACAAGAATATATGTTTTCTGTCTCGATGGTAGATTGATTGGACCAACAAAATCTAGAGCCCATTTTTCGAAAGGCTCAATAAATACCTAAGGCTATAGAGGCATTTCATCAAAGGGAACAAGTTTCCCCATCCTTTGACAACTATCACATCTCTTAACATACTCCTTGGCATCCTTAAAAAGGGAAGGCCAATAGTATCCTAAGAGAAACACTTTGTAGGAAGTTCTTTTGTCAATGAAGTGCCCTCCGCATGGCTCATCATGACAAGATTTCAATACCTCTGGTACTTCATCTTCTCTAACACACCTTCAGTTGATTAGATAAGGACCTGTTTTATACAATTCTTCATTTATCCATGAATAAGATGCACTAATTTGAATTACCTTCTTTTTTTCTCAAAGAGATAACTATGATGGTAACTTCCTTCTAGCCAAATAATTAGAAATATCTACAAACAAACGTGATTTAGTAGATATTGTAAAAAAATATTCATTAGAGAAATTGTCTTCTACAGGTACATCATTATTATCATTTTGAATTCTAGACAAAATGTTAGCAACTGTATTTTGTTTCCCAAGTCGATCCAAAATAGTGATGTTAAACTCTTGCAGCAACATAAACCATGTTGTAATTCTACCATTAGTGATAGGTTTATTCATTAAGTACCTAATTGTAGAATGATCTGTATGTATAAAAGTTTCGTAGCGAGTAATGTAATCTCTGAATTTATATATAGCATGGACAAAAACTAAAAACTCATTTTTTGTTACAGTATAATTTAGCTATGCAAGAGTCAAAATTTTACTGGTGTAATAAATGGCATGAGTTAAATCCTTTTGTCCTAGTACAACTCCTAAAGTTGTGTCTGAAGCATGAGTTGAAATTTGAAAAGGTAGTTTCCAGTTTAGTCCTCTAAGAATGGGTGTTTCAAAGATTTTCTCCTTTAATGTTTCAAAGGCCTTTTGGCAATCAAAATTCCAACTGAATTCACAGTATTTTGTGAGAGGTTTGAAAAGTGGACATGCAATTTTTGTAAAGTTTTCTATATATTTTCAATAGTAATAGTGAAACCAAGAAAATTTCCAACATCACAGTTGGAATTGATAATTTAGAAATAACTTCTACTTTAGATGTGTCCGCTCTTATTCTATTTCTTGAAATATGGTGTCCTAAAACAATTCCCTCAGTAAACATCACAAAACATTTTTCATTGCTTAATGAGATGTTTTCCTCTTTACATCTAACGAGAAATTTTTCCAAATTTTTAAGAGCTTCTTCAAAATAATTTCCATAAATGTTAAAATCGTCCATATACACTTACACACAATCATGAATTAGATCATAAGCAATGCATAATACTGCTCTTTGGAATGTTGCAGGTGCATTACATAATCCAAAAGGAAGTACTTGGTAAGCATAAGTTCCCCATGGTAAGGTAAAGGTAGTTTTATCTTGGTTTTTTGGGGCTATTTGGATTTCATTATACCCACTAAAACCATTTAAGAATAAAAAATATCTATTTCCTACCAATGTATCTAAAACCTGATCTATAAAAGGAAGTGGAAAGTGATATTTTAAAGTGGCTTTATTCAATTCCGTATAGTCAGTACACACTCTCCATTTTCCTTTTTTTTAGGAACAATTATTAAGGGTGAAATCCACTAATTGTCTAATATATATTAAATTAACATTCAACAGTTTTTGTAGTTTCTCCTTAATAATTTCCCTTAGATTTGGATTCATTCTTCTTTGAGGTTGTCGAATTGGTTTGACAATTCCTTCAATGTATATATGATGTATACAAGTATTATGATAAATTCCCTTCGTGTCAGTATATTCCCATCCATAGGAAGAGGAATGTTCTTGTAACATCTTTATTAATTCTTTATTTTGAAATTCTTCCAAATTATTATTGATATTCAAAGCTTTTTCTTGAAAGATTTCAATTCTAGAATTGCCAAATTTTTCCATAGACTGCAAGGATAGTTGATGAGATGATAAATATTCAATATTGCATTATTCTTGAAAACTCCAACTAGATTCACAATACGATGAAGATTCATTATTTTCCATCAAATTCAAAAATTGATCTTCCTCATCTACTTGCGAAGTGGCAAATATTGGTCTTATATCAATGTCATCATCAATCCATGCTTCATTTTCTTCTTCTATTGTTGTTTTTGCAGGTGGATACAGTCTGAATTTCTTTGTTGAGCTCCCATAAGAAATAAACATATCACTAGATCTACAACTTATAAAAGCATCAGCTAATAGCTAGCCATGGTCTCCTAGAACATGGATGTCCCTCTAAGTTATTCTAGGTGTTAAAATAAGAATCGACAAGGCATATATATATATTATATATGTATATATATATATTATATATATATATATATATATATATATATATAAATATATTATATTATATATTCTAATACACCATCGGTTTGATACATATCTTTCTGCCAATTGTAATAGTGTAGGTGTGTATTGAAGATTAGAAAGTTTTAATTGGTTCATAGTTTGTTTCTCATGATTTTTATAGTTTCTACTAGATCAATAAATGTATTTAGGATCTTTACACCATTGATGTGTGTTTTCACAATGTGACTTCCTAGATCAAGATATTTTTGAATTGTTGTCTTACCCATCATGATATCTACAATTTTTCCAACAAGTTAGATTCTTTTGACTTATTTTCTTTTTCTTCCTGGTCTTTTTATGCTCAATTCCCTAATTATCTTTGCAAAAATTAGTATTTATTTAATGGCTTGTAGAAAAGGAATTTTTATGGAAACATTCTTTAGTTCATCTAACATGTCATAATCAAGAAATAAAAGTTGTTTCTCTACCCCTTCATCAATTTTTAATCTCTCAGGAAATGGTGGTTTTAAAACATATACTAAAGGTTGTTCCATAATAAGAGTTGAGTTATTTGAATGTGTTGGAGTAACCTTTTTTTGAGTTCTTTTTCATTTTCATTAAGATACTTCTCCTCTTCAGAGATCTTTTCTTTTTCACTTTCTTGAATAACAACTAATGGGAACTCTTTCTTTAATATTCTACCAAATCTAAGTTGAACATTATTTAGATCTAGTGGAGTTATCATGTAAGTTTGAAACTTTTGTCCTTTCATATTGTAAACGGGTTGTGAGTTTTTATTATTGTTTGGATTTGGAAGTGGTTGGGCGGGAAATTATTTTGGACTTTGAGGCAATGGCAACGAAAGTTATGGATTCAAATTGTGAGGCTGACTTTCTTAAACAGGCTGAGGATAATATTATGGAGGAAATGTAGGATATGGTTGTTGAATATGTGGAAATTGAGGATATTGAATATGTTGAGGGTAATTTCCATAAGTATTTTTCCATCCTTGTGACCAAGGTTGTGGCCAAGATTTTCCAGGCATTAGGGCAATCCAATTACTTGTGCTGATTGTGCAAATGGTTTAGTGTTAAACCTTGAGTTTTATTTGGCTCTGGATTTTGCCAGGGTCTTTTAGCAATAAAACAAAGAGGGTCTACCTGATTTGGTACTCCTTCTTCTTAATAGACAAACTTAATACCTGGTATTGAGGGACATTCTTTTGTATCGTAATTTTCCAAACATATAACACGAGTTTCTACACTCTTTAAATCAGGAGGACATTCTCTCAAGGCATGTTTCTTTCTGCACTAAGGGCAAGAAATGGACAATGCAACATTTTCATATTTTTGCTTGTTTTGTATTTTAAGGGTGTCAATTTGTTCACTAAGACTCCCTAAAATATTTGTTTTAAAATTATCATGCAAATTTCCTAATTCTTATCTACATACTATCCCATTTGCAGATTTATTAATCCTTGAAAAAATAGGATCTCCTGGATATTTCCCGATTCTTTCTTTTCCTCTTGAAATGTGTATGCATAACTCACAAATTTCTCCTAGTGACAACTGAGAAATGTCTCTCTTACCCTCTACATTGAGAATATCAATCCACTCATCTCTAATGGATTTCAACAAGAGATTTTTCCAAGTTTATTCATCTAGATTATTCATTTTTTCCCTTTTAACATTATAAGCAAATCTTTCAGCGAAGTCTTCAAGATTTTCATCCTCTTTTTGAACCATTTTAAAGACTTCATCCTTACTATTATGAGGCATATAGTAGTCCTTATATTTCTCTAAGAATGTAGTTTTAAGTTTTTTCCCATGTTCTTATAGAGTTTATTCCTAAACTCATAAACTATTTCAATGTTGCATCTTTAAGGGTTGCAGGGAATAATGCCAAATTTTGAGCATCATGAAGATAATCATATGATCCACACAGGACTTCAAATTCAAAGAGAAATGCTTTAGGATCTTCACTACTTAGTCCATGAAAGTTTGGAAAGATAGAGGGTGAGATATTTTTCATTGTCATAATATTATCTTCATCGAAGATAGGAAATCCAAAGGGTTCTAGATTTATATCTTCTACTCTCCTCCTCCCTCTTCCTCCACCTCTTCCACCTCCCCTATTTCCTCCTCTTCCTCCTCCAATCCTAGGTTGTTCACCATTAAAATTATGTACCTATCATTCCCCTTCTCCAACCATTGTATATTCTTCAGGACTAATATAGGGTTTTAGTTCCAAAATTGGGTTTTCATATTCCTCTAGTTCCTATGGTTCTTCTATTAATGGCTTGTTAAAATAGGTTTCTTCTTTCTCCTATTTAGTAGGAATTTCCAGCTCTTGAGCTAGAATTTTATCTCTAGTTGAAGATAGGAAAATTACTCCTATTGTTGGGGATTTTTTTTTTTTATCAAAACAAAAAACTGAAACTTCTATTTACACTTCCCCGATAACTCTGCAAAAATGTTTGTCAATTTAATTGTATTAAATTGTTACATGAATTATCGACCAGAGTTGGTAATCTAGTGACATGAAAGTGCACTATATAAGCTAGAAGTCCTTTTATGAGATTAGATTATTAATGTGCATGATTGAGTTATTGAAATTTACTTCTAAGGATGTAATTTATTCATATCTTAATCTTCAAAGAAAAATTAATTTAACACATTAAATATTCCTACTTCTTTCTAATGAAAGAAAAAATTCTCTTCACACTTGTAAAATCAAAACTTAAAGCAAACTCACATTATCTCATTAAGAAAACTTAACCGATCTATTGCAACAAAAATTTAATCTAAAAGCAAAATCATTCATCTAATGTTTTAACAACCCTTTCCATAAAAACCAAAATGAAAATAACTTATATTCAAAATGAAAACCACACATTTACTTATTATCAATCACTCATGCTTTGAAATGAAATAATGTAAAATGAAACTATAAAGAAATCTATCGACTCTAAAATGAAACACTTTGTAATCATAAGGAAATCTATGAAAAGAAATTACATTACCATTAACATCATTTTACATCAACTTGAAAACGAAAAAATTAATGAAATATTTCTATCACTATCTGAATGAAATCAAGACCCAAAATCAATTCTAAAAACATATGAACGACTGTAATAAATGATAAAGAAAATATATGTGAGTGCAGAACATTCATTTTTTTGAAGGACCCTCCATAAACAGGCGGTCATAGAACTTTAATCGAAAAGGTAGCTATGCATTGGAACTTCAAAGGATTTTCTTTATTAACGGAGTAAAAACATAGTTTTAAAACATCATTGTTGCATAAATAAAAATCATTCTTTTGTTCATGTTTGCTCCATGGTATTTATAAAATCCTATGTCAATAATTGTTTGAGGCTTTTACGCCTACCTTATTTAACATAATTCTAAATTAGGCTTCTAAGAACTATCAAGATATCATTGCTCATGATTTTCTATTTTGCAAAGAAAATCGTGAAGCATAGGAATTTCAGACTCTCACTCACCTATTTGCAACCATGTTGACTTTATCCTTTGCAACACAATTGAACAGTCCTTTTGATGATATAGTTCAGATGAATAGGAGGAAATCATTAAAGGGATCATTCTCCACATGTCCATATATTTCTCCTCTTAGGTGACACCTTTGATCCTGATAAACCATGGAATCGGCTACAGAAACAGAGATTATTTGCAGAATCATTTCAATTCGGTAGTTAATACAATATTAACTCAATAATAGGGAACATGATAAAATATAAAAGATAAGACAATTAAATACCTTACCATGTCAAAAACCTTGTAGTTTGATGCCTATTGAGTTGATGACAATGGTCAAGGAAAGGAAAAATAGGTAAAGGAGAGTGTCAAAATGAAGCAATCATGGACCTCAACGGCTGTGAGAAATATACTACCCCTAAATATTGTGCTAGAAGTATTTCTCCCCAAATTCTATGCTAATATTCTATCTCATGTATATAGAGCATGCTTTTCTTTTTGTTCCCTTTTCTCGAGTAATAACCAATACGTTTTGTTGTACAACATCATTATTTTAATACTAGACTTCCATATCCTCTATATTGTTCTAAAGAAAATACCAGAGTTTGCATGTATCTTGGCATTACCATATCATTTTTATAAAATATCCCCTAGTACTTTTGAAATGCTCAACTTCTATTTTACTAGTTTTTGTATGTCTAGCTATTTATAATTTTACTCTTTTTATGAGAAACATAGTATAGGTATTGTTGAATTGCCTTGATTATACTGGACACCATTATATTCTTTAGTCGTATATGAATTCCATTGTTTCTAAGTATCATTCTTGTCTTCTATTATATATGTGTGCATGTATACGAGGTAATGTTCATTTCCCATACCTTTGTATTTATTCTGAACGAACTGCTATCGTCTACTACTCAAATATGTATACTTCCTTTGACCCAATACCATATACTTTTTTTATTTTCCTTCTTATGAATGAAGTTCTTCTCGTCCATCCTAATTTAAATACTTGGGTTTAACTATCTTCCCCACGAGCATCCTGGTTATGAAATCAAATAAGATGTTCCCACTTAATTGAGAATCCTATGCACGCAATTTACATTTCAGTGATATTTTCTCAAGGATTTCTATCAAAAGTGCACCAATTCTATCTACAGTGAATAGGGATTACAACCTCTTGAGTTTTCTTTATTTGAACTCCTAGTTAATAGTAATTAATGTAAAACTATTTTTTGCCATGGTAACCCTATATTTTATGGATGCATATAAAATCAAACAACATTCTACTAAATATAACCATGGAAGCCACAAATTTTCTCCAATCAAATAAAATAAAAGAACATTCTACTAAAACAATTTTTGTTGTTAGTCCGAACAACTAACATACCTCTTACACCATACAACATTTATTCCACTCAAAATATTATGTATTTCAGTTCAACACAACAGGTACCTAGCTAGTTGAAATAAAATCATAAATCACGTAATAAAATGGAAAATTAATCATCATAGGAGTACTTGGAAGTTCACACCTGTTCACCACCCAACTTAGAATTGTTCTCCTCAGTTCACCCCAGAGCCGAGTTCTCCTTATCAATAATCAACAACCCCATGATGATTGCTTCATAAAGTATTTAATGCTTTCCTTTCGTGATAAAATTACCTTTTAGCAGCCCGCTTTTTTGGATCTTTTTTATCCATTTTCCTAGGCTTTCCCATAAAAACCTCCCTTTCTCTCCCACAATTATTTTGTGTTTTTTTCCAAGCTTAGAATCTTTCTCCAACTAAGCGACTTAATCGATATTTCTTTCCCGTTCATTGAGGTTATCTATAATTTTATCTCGATTCCTTATCATGAAATAATTACCCAATCTCATTTACCTATGAGATTATATTATTTTGTTTTGGTAAGATTTGCGTTTCTAGGTGTCTCATTTCGAGTACCTATGCTCTATTTATTTATTTATTAGAAATTATTCATTTACATCATTGTTTCTATTTTTTTCATGGATTTTCCACCATTCTAGTCAAAACAAGATTATAGCGTTGGAGGGATATTACATTCTCCTCCCCTTTTATTAACACCATCCGTGGTATTTTCTATCCAATTATGTGTTTCCTGAACCCTTGTTGGATAAAATTCTACAACTTCCCTTCACACATCCAGGTAGCTTCCTTGAAAATACAATGTTTCGTTTGTACTTCATCGTGGATTTGTTCTCTTCCAAAACCAGGTATGAAGGAGTTTAGTCTAACCGTCTCCTTCAAGTGCTACCTGCAACATTTGTTCAAGCACTAGTGCGAGAGTTATCGCATACACATTTATAACTTACTACTACCCATAGATAAAATATTATGAGATTTATTTTAACTAATAATAAGGTTCTGCAATTTGATCAAGATTTCCCTTTTTGACTTCGCTTGAGTTTCTAATAGTAGAACAGAAAATGTCATTTTTCTAGTATGTGTGTACTCATGCTCCGCACTTGCTTCTTCTAGTCATCATCTCAACTAACATGCATTCCAAGCATGAGGATATTAGTAACTTTAATATATTATCATAAAGCTACCATGATTCATTTTCATTCTTCTTATTCACACTGTCTCAAAGATCATGCATATGATCTATTGTAAAACACGAAATAGAAATTTTCGTATTACTTCCTTGAAAGTCATAGTAATCACTCGATTATTTTTTTGTTCATTTATCAATATGCATATAGTATGCATGTTTTCAATGCATGATAGTTTACTTCTACCAGTTTTATCCTTCACATGGACTTAATCAATCTCGATGAAGTTATTTTATTACATATTTCCATGCCCTTCAAGAAATAATTGAAAGTATATGGATATTTACAATCTAGATACTTAAGGAGTATCTTGATACGTGATCTTCATGATTAGCAATTGATTTCCTTATGCATACCACGAAGCCTTCCAGGCTTCACCATTCTTATGTGATTTTGATTCTAATTTAGTTTAAAGATTTTCTTCCTTTATCTAGGTTGTAGCCTTTTACTTATCTTTATTTAACTATTTGGCCATTTGATTTGGCTATTTGGTTGATCTAAAGGTACCAATAGTTCTATTTCCAATGGTTTATGGGCATCATTTTTTTTTAATCACATGGTCACAATATGTGGTTATCCACATTTCTCTACTATATCTTTTAGTCTATCCATTTTTTTTTGCCAAAGTGACAATACATATCCATATCTTTGCATGTTGCAACATTTATGAAAAAATATACTTTAGACATTGTTCATAAATTGAAATTCAGCATGACTGAACCCTACTTTTTACCCAGTGATGTATCCGCCACTAGCTACCCACTGCGATTCCTATTTTTAAAAATGAATCTTATGTTATACTACATAATATGTGCATTCCATCCATACTCAACAACTCTTAATGCAAAGTTGAACAAGATCAGTAACAACATCACTATACCATATATGATGTTCATATAATCACTCACCTCGTTGTATGACCATTGTTATATGTGACACACAAAATAATGAATTCCATTTCCACCTTGCTCATATCAATGTACTACCTTTATGATGGAATTAGTTGTTCCTTTCTCTATTTAAGCAGATTCAGTGGTGCCTTTTTTTTCTTTTCTTTTTTTGTCCTAGAATACATGTTGAAATCATTTCCTTCATATTGCTACAATTTGTAATTTTATTATCTTGTTATTAAGATCTAATGGTTTGTACCACTACGACTTGCGTACCATCCATGTAGATAGCCCGCACGTTTAGATGTAGAGCACCTTACTCATCGTTCTCATATCTAGTTGGTGGTATCCCAAGGTGACTTAATCAACCAATTCATATAGGCTTCCAATGTTTTATTAGGTGTACCCTTGATCTTAAATTGATGGCTTATGTATTTTATCGAATTATTATGAATTCAAGGCAATTTCTAGTCTTCATTTTACTTACAAAAGAGTTTTTAACCCCCCTTTTTCGGTAGAATGTGGATTTTCCATAGAACGTGTTACTGATTTTGGAAACTTTGTCCCTTATTCAGCCTTATATATCTCCCACCACCTATCCTAAGGTGATATTCTCTGTACTACTCAGGATTGCAAGTGATAATAACCCTGACATGTATAAATGCTTTTGGGTTAGTTTGGATGAAAACTTCCATAATATACTCCCGAGACACACAATTTTCTTAGTCATAGTGCCCAAAAATTATGTATTATTCATTTCACCATTTATCCTTTATTAACATAAAAAGTGGATCACGTCCTCTGCTTAGACATACCCTTAGTTGGGTTGGAAAATAATGGTTATTAATTCTAGGCCTCGTATCACAAGTATAAGAAGTTATTTGTGCATCATGGCCCAAACCACTTCTATAATTTGACACGTGTTAATTTTTCTTTTACCCAAATCCCTCATATATTCCTATTTTTTTGTCTTTTTCTTTTAATACTAAGGTGCAAAAACAAAGTAGTGGTGAAGAGATCAATCCACTATACCATTCCAACAAGAATTCTCAACCAAGCTTTGGTGGAAAGGGTTTCCACCTTATACTAATATCTTCTAGAGAGGGGATTTGGAATGTAACCTTGTCAGCATAAAGATAATGTAGATGATATTGAATAGATAGAAACAAAGTTTGGGAATTTGCATTAGTCAGGTTGATATTCCTCGTTAATCATGAATACACATAATTACTATCAATTTGCATTCTCAACTTCAACTTCCAAACTAAGCTTTAAGGTTGTATAATTAAGGTAAGCAGCAAGTTGCTAGAGTACATACCTCCATTTATATTGGCTTAACTGTGCTGGGAAAGGCTGATGATTCAATGGTAATTACTTGGAGATTTTATATTCTTCTTTTATGTCATCCATTTCCAAGAATACAGGTTATGATTATAGTAAATTTACTATCTTGATTCATCATGAATTTTATATAAACAACCATTATATAACAATCTAGAAGATTTGTATGGCACACCTGATCTTGAGAATTTGTATCACTATTGATAAGTTTTTTTTTTTGCAGCTGTGGTTTGGTCATTGAGTTCATCATCAAGCGTACAACCTTGTTATCCCAGACAATGGTGGATTTCGAACATTAAGTTGTGATGGAAATTTTTAGTTGTATAGCAACATCTATGATGTGTTGTTAAATTGATGCACTCTACGTATCTATTTCAATGAATTGTAACCATGCTCCTTCGTTCCCATTAGGTCTGAGAGTTGAACCTAGGCTCCGATACCACTTGTCATGAACCCCTCTTTCCACTCTAATAGTCTGACATTTTTTTTCGCTCACTGTAGTATATACCAGGGTTACCGGTTTCATCAATTTCTTGTTATTCTAGTATAAACTCCAAATTTTTCTATCTTCCTTCCCATGAAGACTCCCTCACAAACCTTAAGGGTGAAAATGCGATGCTGAGTTACAATTTTATGATAAATGCCCCTGAAAAATTCACAATCTCAATTTTTCAACCAAACAAAAAAAAATCAACCGAATTTTGTCAATTTATTCGAACGAACTACTATTATAACGTTCAACCAAAATTTTTGCCATTTAGACTAATTTCGGTTGTTAAACGAAATTTTTGTTGGAATTGAAAAAATCATCAAAAAAATAGTTCGGCCAAAAAAGCTTTTATATACACGACGGGCCAAACCCTGCTATGAATTGTTTTGCTCTATTGATTTTTAAATATGGTATGTTGAGCGTTGTGAGCTCTGTTGATTTTTGAATGTGGTTTGTCAAGTGATGTGAGCTCTGTTCATTTTTTAATGTGGTATGTCAAGCGCTATGAGGTTTGTTCGTAACTTAAATTTACTACTCTATTAAGCATGGTTGGTTTGAGTCGAGGCCCTTCCAAAGTCGAAGTCGAACGCTGTGAGGTTTGTTCGTAGTTTAAATTTTTTTCTTACAAGAATTTTTTAATTGGAATTTTTTATAATGTTTGTTTTTTTTTGCAACTTGATGCCATAGGGGTTTTATTTGGTTGCACTCATCACTAGCATCTTTCTCAACCTCTTCATACAACCTCCTCATCTGGACCAAGTAAGTCACCCAAGGCTCCTCTCTACCTACAAATTGGAAACTCACATATTGGAAGCTCATTTAAATATAAGAGAAAAAATTCTACCATGCCTCATTTTTATATATTTGGAATATGGAATTGTGTTTAATCTAGATCAATCAAACTTACAAATCTAATACTTCATGTAATTTACTTAGTTATTGATAGTAAATCATAAAAAATAAAAAAATACAAATGAAACAAAACGCCATGAGAGAGTCTCTGTCATCGATTTCTCTCCAGTACTCCACCCTCTATAGGTCCCCACCATGATATTGTTAAGCTTACAAAATAAAAAAAAAACTAAGTACCAGTCAAGATATATAAGAGGTAGAAAATAGCTTTTTATTTTTAAAAAACAGTTTCATTGTGACACTTATGCCAGGATTGAACAATAACTTCCATTGTGAGGTTTATCCCTGAACACTAGATTTTCAACGTCACCCATCTAAGATATGACCAACATACCACTATGTAAAGGAACATATCATGTCAAACGAGCCAAAAAAAAATTGAGCACCCACCCCCACATAAACAAAAAGTCTTTAAATACTATTCTAATTCAACTTAATCATTTAGATCATGTTACAAAAGTTATGAGAAATTAAGAAAGTGGGTGAAATAGCTTCTAAGAAATTTCTAAAACCAACATGTGCAAACAAATAAAATCTAACAACCCTCAAATCAAATTTCACTATACAAGGCTATATAGATTTATGATATTGGTAGCTTTCTCCACATTCTTATTTTTATCTATTAATACAATGTTGTAATCTAGGTTTATCAGTACATTATAGTCTCGGTCACTAAGAAATTTCATGCCCACCATGAGAGAAAGCATGAACATGAGAAAAGTTGTGCAGTTTTTCTTTCTAGGGATTCTTCTGTGTGCCATTGTTTTGTTGGAAAAGGCAGATGCCACCCATAATAAAAATAAAAGTACTTTTTTTTCATTTTGAAATTTATTTTGAGTCTTTTTATAATGAAAAAAACTTAGCTATTTATCTCTGCCATATATTTGTTTGTGGATCCAACAATCTATTGTCATCGACATGTCGAAGATTGTAATTGTGAGAATGTACCTTTTTTTCTAGTTCTTTGTTATTTTCTATTGATTGTACCATATTGTGTAGTATTTGCTAAAGTGGTAGATTACCTTTGTACTAGAAAATACCTGCAAACTGTTAGTTCAATCCTCAACATTATCAATTTAGTTTAGGTCACTTTTGCTTCACTTTACAACATGGATGCCTTGACAGTAATGCTTGGTTGCATTACAAACATGATCTTTCCTCCCTCTATCTATACCTACTTTTCCATATATTTATTGGTGGATCCGGAAATCTAATGTCATCCACATGTCAAAGAATGTGATTGTAAGCATGTACCCTATTTTCTAGTTCTTTGTTATTTTCTACGATTATACCATATCCTGTAGTATTTGCTAAAGCGCTAGATTAACTTTGTAATAGAAAATACCTGCAAACTTTTAGTTCAATCCTCCACATTATCAATTTGTTCCAGGTCACTTTTGCTTCCCTTTACAGCATGACTTGCTTGACGATAATGCCTAGTGGCATTACAAACATGATCTTTCGTCCCTATATCTATACCAAATATGCTTGGAACATGGGTCTGATTAGCTTCCTAATATGAGGCAGAATATACTTAATTAAAGGTTCTTGTACTTTATATTTTCAAGTAGTAGTTTCTTTTCAAGATATATCTTTTTCATTTCTATTTTGTTGGTTGCATCACATTGAAGCTAATTAGAGTGTTGGCATTGTTTGTCATCTATTTTTGGTGTTTTAATTTTAATGTTATTGGGTTGTTAATTTGAGTGTTAGCATTTCTTTGTCATATATTTTTGGTGTTTTCATTTTAATGTTATTGGGTTGACCTGTTCTACCTTGATTCATCTCATAGATTAACCTTGACGCTTCTTGGTAACATACTTTCCTTGCTTTTGTTGTTATATGTTCATTTATGTTTCCTTTTTCATATGTGTAATTCACTTCAAGCTTCCCTATTTTCTTGGAACATGGTGCGTATTAACTTCCTAATATGAGGAAGAATACACTTAATTGAAGGTTCTTGTACTTGCTCTTCTCAAGTAGTAGTTTCTTTCTGATATACATATTTTTCATTTTTATTTTGTTGGGTGCGTGAGATTAAAGCTAATTAGAGTGTTGTCATTGCTTTGTCATCTATTTTTGGTGTTTTAATTTTAATGTTATTGGGTTTCTAATTATAGTGTTTTCATTGCTTTATCATCTATTTTTGGAGTTGTAATTTTAATTTTATTGGGTTGACTTGTTCTACCTTGATTTATGTCGTAGAAATAGGGTCCAAGTGTACCAAAACGCTCTGAAGAGAAGCCCTATGATTATCTGGAGCCCATACTCGATCAAAATGTTCTATCCTGATAATATGGGCATATGATGCAATGCCATAGAACTAGAAAGGATGCACCTATCATTAATGCTAGTATCATATCCCCATCTTCTCAGCACATAACATATTAATCGACAAAATGAAAAATTTGATCAACGAAGAGGAAAACAATGAAAAAGATGATATCATGGCCATTGAAAAAACTTGATGCTTCTTGGTAACATATTTTCCTTGTTTTTGTTGTTATATTTTCATTTATGTTTCCTTTTTCATTATGTGTAATTTATTTTTCTTCCATATTTTCTTGGAACATGAGTCTTATTAGCTTCCTAAGGTGAGACATAATAGACTTGATTTAAGGTTTTTGTACTTGCTATTTTCAGGTAGTAGTTTCTTTTTGAGATACATCTTTTTCATTTCTATGTTATAAGGTGCATGATTTGAAGCTAATTAGAGTGTTGGAATTGCTTTGTCATCTATTTTTGGTGTTTTAATTTTAATATTATTGGATTTCTAATTAGAGTGTTGGCATTTCTTTGTCATCTATTTTTAGTGTTTTAATTTTAATGTTATTGGGTTGACTTGTTCTACATTGATTTATCTCATAGAACGACCTTCATGCTTCTTGGTAACATATTTACCTTTATCCTGTTGTTATATGTTCATTTATGTTTCCTTTTTAATTATGTGTAATTCACTTTGATTACCTATTTGCTCGGAACATGGGTCTTATTAGCTTCCTAAGATGAGGCAGAATACACTTAATTGAAGGTTCTTGTACTTTCTCTTTTCAAGTAATAGTTTCCTTTTGAGATACACCTTTTTCATTTCTATTTTTTTGGGTGCATGAGATTGAAGCTAATTATTGTGTTGGCATTGGTTTGTTATTTTTTCTGGTGTTTTAATTTTAATGTTATTGTTTTAATTTTAAGAAGGAAACATAGATATTAAATTTACTAGAATAAAACTAGGTCTATCATTCTTCATTTTAATTTCTTTTCCTCTTTCTTAACTATATTTTGAAAGGGGGGTAATCACAGAATTTGATCTGAAGCCAGGGCGATGGAGAAAACAGGCATTAAAATAGCGAGATTCGATCCTGGGGAAGCGAGATCGGCGAGATCGGCGACAGAAAAGTTCAGAACCTTGTACCTACCTAACGCTCCACAGGTAGAAGAGGGTTTCTGGGACAGCTCGAGGTCTGAGCATCAATTAGATCTGGCATCCAGCAGATTTAACAATGTAACTGTCTGCGAAGCGCGTCCGAAAACAGAGCGAAAGACCTTCAATCACCGTGCTTTGATATGCAGTGGTATGCTGATACAGATCCGAGGACTAGAAGCCCATGGAGACAAAACCCTGGAGGTAAGAAAACGAATTCTCAAAAATTTTGCTCATCAAAACCCGAATTTGTCTCTACAGGCTGCAGATCTCGTTGAAAACCAACTTGAGCAAATGCCATTGAGCCCAGATGGGGCATTATTTTACTGGATCCATGGCATGGAGCTGAGATCGAGCCATGGGATCCATAACCTAGAACCACGAACTGTAAAAAGACCCCCATTTTGGATTACGCCCTGGATAGGAAGCAGTGCCTGTGTCTATAGGATTTCGATCCGGCAGACTGGTCCACTTACCCCCCTAGGAAAGCTTCGTTCCCGATCTGTTACATTCTCGCAGTTCCCAATCAGATCCTTCGAAGACCAAACATGGGGCGAGAGATTAGGTATGGACTCCCTGAAATATAGAGTATGGCATACTGGAAAAGAGCGGATCGACAATCAGCACAACTGGACCTGCGATAACAAGAAAATCCCTCATAGATCTGAATCTCAGAAACAGACCATAGATCGACACAGGGAACAGAGAGATGAGCCGAGTACGAGGGAAGAGCTAAAGAATCAAACAGCATATGTAGTGAATGCGCGGGAAGAGACAGAAAACAATCTCTTTATCAGTTCTGGGCACAGATCGGGACATAGGCTCTCAGATCTAGACCTCTGTAGAGCAGATCTACCCCTATTCAAGCCAGATCTGGAAACACGTCCACTGGAAAAGACGATTGAAGATAAAAAATACCTCCCTTTATTAGATCCATGGGAGGGAACACAATCTCCATCGAAATAGGGAAATGGGAGGCAACAAAAATCCTCAAATAGAGGATATATGAAAAAACTAGAATCCCACCATGCAAATAGCTCCTCCTCTATGCAGGGAAGGTAATTCAGGAGGGGTACAAACTAATGGAATATGGTATAGCAAAGGACTCTACCATCTGTCTCAGCACAAGATTGTGCGGAGGCTACCCCGACACAAGTTCAAAAGGACCTGCTTCCTTCAAAGATGCAGTCAAAGGGAAGATGGAACCACAAAAGAAACCAGAACAGTAAGCTACAGCACCAGGGACATACATTGTTGAGTAGAAAACACAAAACCCTACATTAACAATCTCGATCCAAGAGGTAAGTGAAACACAAGCTGATTATTCAACTGAAGCAGTGATATGCAGGTTCAAAGGATTTTGGCCCAAACCGGAAGCCCTCCGTCAATGGATCTACTCCATATGGACAAAAAAATGTGATATCCACCTCTACTCAAAGGGATTCTTTATTGTCAAATTCGACACCATAAAGGACAAAGAATATGCCTTGAACGAGGGTCCATGGTTTTGGGGAAACGCTGGCCTTTTCTTGAAATCTTGGTCGCTGGATTTCGATCCAAACAGCATGGTGGTCACCAAAATGCCAGTTTGGGTAAAATTGTTTAACCTACCTATACATTTCTGGCACTACAAAGTTCTGGAAAGAATAGGCAATACCCTGGAATCTTTTATAAAAATAGATGATGAGCGCCTATCCAAGGATATCTACACTTTTGCCAGGATATGTGTGGAGGTGACCTCAGTCAAGGCCTACCAGAGCACATCCTCCTAATCCATAATGGAAAACAATGGACACAACCACTGGATTATGAAAACATCACCTTTCGCTGCCGCATATGTCGACATACAGGTCATCTTCAGAGTGCATGCCCACAAAAAAAAAAATATAGGAGAAGGAGACAACCACCAAAGCAGAAAGGATGGCAATTTACAGCCACAAGCGCAGAGGATAGAAAAGAGGAAAAGAATGCAGAAACCACCAGCATTCTACAAGAAGAGGAAGACGAAAGGAATAATCCAGAAATTAGCAAAGAAAGTTATCAACACCATCTACAGAATTATGGAAATCTGATTGAAGGAGCAATAGATAAAAATGCAAATTACCCACAACAGCAATATGAAAACTCCGGACAGGAAATTGGAGGCAGCAAACGAGCATACTCACCAACAAGCACAGATTCTGAAAAGGACTTCATGGCTGCCACAAATGAAACTCAAATGATTATTGTAACAGCTCCGCCAAACAATGAAGGTTGGCGGAAAGTGGAAAAAAAGAAGGGTAGGAAAGCCTAGATAGACTATTTGATTGATTATTAGCTCCTGATTAGCAGGACAAGTTTTCTTACAGCATATGCTATACAACATCTACAACATGTAATTTTACTCAAAATGAATAAAATTACGATTTTTCCAGTGGAAAACTATATTTTGAAAGAAGCATATATAAATAGACCCATTTAGGCCATATAAGTAAACATGTATTATATTTTTAGTAAGCACATTTTATAAGAAGGTAATATAAGTGTTAAAGTTACTAGAATAAAACTGGTCTATCATTTTTCATTTTAATTTTTTTTCCTTTGTTAACTATAGTTTTTAAAGAAACATATAAATAGACCAATGTATGGCATATCAATAAACACGTATTATAGCTTTAATAATAAAAAAATTATAAAAAGGCAGAATAAGTGTTAAATTTCCAAGAATGAAAAAAAATAAATTAAGAAATACTTTAAAACTTGGGTGATTTGAAGCTAAGTTGAATTAGAAAGATTTGCATTTGTGGAATGAACATAAAAATAAATTAGTAAATACTTTCAACCTTTAGTTGAGTTGAAGCTAACTTGAATGAATTAGATATTTTTAGTTGAGTTGAATTAGAGATCTCTAGTTGTTTTCTTCTTGCAATTCTCCAACCATCCAACCAAGTAGAAACAACCTTTCTTGCTACCTAGCCTTCCAACAAATTTGTTTAAACAATGATCTTCTGTACGATCTAACAATACCTGTATAAATATATTAAATTCATTTATTGAATTTTTTTTTACAGAGATTAGAAAACCCATTAAACAAGTTCAAAAATGGACATTATGCATAGAAGTTTCTTAGAATCCCAATCGACGGCAAGCAATGATTACTTATGTGTTATGAAAAATTGTGATGATCAAAGTCCTCCAAAGGAAAAGTAATGTACCTGGAAGAACAACAAACAATGGAGCATATTATATTGCATTGGTAGAAGGCTTATGAGCAACGAGGAAGTATGGATCCAATGGATGTAGTCTTCACCAATTCCAAACTTGTATGCAACTACATGAAAGACGTGAACTAATTTAAGAAAGAGAGGTTAAAATAATTGCATGGAGAAGCAAAAATTATTATTAGTCAATTTCAATAATTTAGCATAAGACATTGCACAAATGCTAATAGGATGTCTAGTGATCTATTGTATGAGGCAATTCCAATTCAATATTTGTGTGTGAAATATGAATTCGTTTTAATAATTTCTCCATAAATATTTATTGATGGACGTTGTAAGATATCTTACATATGTGTGTGATTTTTAGTTATAAATGTGTCATTTTTAATGACCATGTGTTTTTTCAATTCTATACCAATTGTGGCCCCACTATGTAAGCACAACTTGCTAAACTTGACATGTTTTAGAAAATTTTGTATTTAATTTTCAAAATGATCGTGCTTCAAAATTTGTATTTTTAGTCTTGAATATATCTTAAATGAAGAGCTTTAGATTGTTACATTAATTTTCTAAATTCTTTTAATGTTTTTCAATAGAAATTTTAGGATCTTAAAATGCATGATGTAATTTAAAGGGTTACATCAATTAAATGCATGAGGTAACATCAATGGTTATATCGATTTTTAGAACTTCACTAATCTTTTTAAATAAAAATTTGAAGATTTCTAAATGTTTGAGGTAACTTCAAGGGTTACAACAATTTTCTGAATTCTTGATCTTTTTAAATATCATGCACCTATATATCTATAGATATCCATATCATGGATGAACATTTTCCTCATAATCCTTCGAGGTGACCATCAATAGAATCTCATGCATCTACTAGAGGGTGAGGTTGAGGTCATGGATCAAAGATAATATCAAATAAATTGGGGGAAGTCCATCGTTCACATTGTGGTGTGTGTGTATATATATATATATATATAATATATATATATATATATATATATATAGCTGTGTGTGTGTGTGTGTGTGTGCATTTAATTAAATGATAAATTAGTAGGATCATATGTATGTACACATATATATTGAATTGATTTTCTATTTTTTTAGATGCTTCGCTCACTATGTTGTCATGTAACGGTGGTCAAAATTCTCCGAGTGGTCATCAATCTCAGGGTGGTCAACATTCTTTGGGTGGTAATCAATCTTAGGGTGGTCAACATTCTCTGGGTGATCATCAATCTTGAGGTGGTCATCAATCTCGGTCTGGTCAACATTTTTCAAGTGGTCATCAATCTCAATCGGATCATCATGATCAACACCATCTTGGTATATTATATATAAAAAATTATGTTAAAACAAATTTGTACATGTAAATGAACTTTATGTACATATGTGTGTACATGTCTATCTTGCATACATGCATGAAAATGTTTGTTCACATGTTTTTATATTTATGTAATTTTATATATGGATCTAGAGGGTGAAAATGTTGTTCTAAGTAGACTTAAGCGAAGCTAGATAGTTCAAGAAGAAGGCCAGACACCAACTACCACTTATCCATCTGATATTCGAGATGAGCTTCCTTAGGAGACAAACCTTGAACCATGGAAAATTTTGCGGACTAATATTCACCCAGTGGGCTCATTTTCCATGATTTTTCCACACAAAAGATTTACCAATTTCCAATTTTTATAAAAGACAATTCACCCAAATTTTAGAATATAGAATTATTTTACCTTAAAAATTGCCAACATTATATAGAGGCTATATATAAAATCATTATAAATTTGAATAATTTTACAAATATATCAATAGAAATTTTATAGTTTGAATATTAGGGATTAGTAAGATTCGGAAATGTTTTTAAACTTCAAGAAAAAATTTGATCCTTAAATTTTTCCTTGCCTTGAACAATGCACATTACAAAGGTGAAAAAGGCATTATTCTAAATTGAGGAAACATCTCGAGAGTTTGGAGCTCCCTGTAGAGAGTAGAGAAAGCTTAGAAATAGTTGTGCACTCTCTAAGCTCATTTCCTCATGTTTACAAGAAGCTTGGGCCAGCAACATATTGATTTATAGATATGATGAGGCGTAGAAAGGAAGTAGTAGTGGGTCCCAATAAATGGGTCGAGGGTAGTAAAAGGGCTATGAAATAAAATGCAAAATCTATGTTTAATTTCAAAGAAGGTTCAAAAAGAAATATGCTCAATGTTAAATATTTCAAAAACCCTGATATAGCTACCAATTTGTATGATAGGTGCCTTGCAGCGTGTGGAAAGGTGTCATGGAATAACAGGGTTCCAATTTATTTTTCAAAGTTATTTTATGCAAAATTCTCTTTGGGTATGAACCCCTATTATAATTACCTTCCATCTTAATATTATGATACCGAGAGAGGCTGATTATATGATCATAAGGGCACATTATGTGATATTGAATTTCCTTGCCCTCAGCCACGTTTGGTACATGAACCTCCTCGTCTGGTAACTTTGCAGTCAAAGATGGATGCCATTTCTCAAATTGGTTAAGAAGGAAGGGAATCAAGGGATGTAATTATAGACAACATACACAATGCATTGACCAAAATTGATATCAGCCTAAATTAGCAAAGAGCACGAGCTAATGCACGTGCTAGTTTTTTTTATATAAAATAGATGCGGATATAGATAGCGTGAATATTCAGGAGCTTAAATCATATGCAAAGGGTTGTCATAATGGTGGGAAAGACCTAATTATTCATGAATAAGAGGATGTGGGATCAATATGTGTCAATGGTTAGGGTGGATATTTTAATGTAATTTGTAATGTATGTGTTAATGTCGATTCACACACATTTTGTTATTTTTTTAGATATAATCTAACACAAATGTATCATATGTTCTATTATCACTCCAATATTTCTCTAGAGTTGTTATGAAAGAAATGATTAGAGGTAACCACAAACCAACTTTGGAGATTAGGATCTGTCCTTCATAATTCTCAGAGAGGGCTCTCTCTTTATGATTTAACTTTGGTTTAGTTATTTGATTTTAGGCTAGGTATGATTGTACTTGGTTTTTGATTTGGATTTGGTGGTGAGATCATTGACTTAGATGGATAGATGGATGTCTTTTACCATTGAGCTATGGGGTCAAATGTTAAGCAAACAAGACTGGATCAAGTTCTAAAAATAGTGTCTATAGGGCAAAGTAGCTAAGTAATTTTAGATCTTAAGGCTGGATGGTGAAGTTGGTTTCAATCAAATCCAAGGAGCAATTAAGGGTTCCTTAGACTGAATTATGAAAAAAATGAAATAGGCTAACCGATATGGGAGAGCAATTAAGGATTCTCAGATCCAGATATCAGAAGAAAACATAGAAATTATCAATTTTTTAAAACAGAGTGTACTTAAACAAATTCTGAGATAAATTTCCACTTAATTCATTCACTTTAGACATGTAAGTTTGTGAAATACATAAGAAGATAACAAATTTGATAAAGAAAATACTTCACTGTAGTAGCTCAACACATGAATCCTGTAATGCAATTTCTTTATTACTCAGTCTAGTCTACTGACTTGAAAAATTGGTACAATAACCCTTGGGTTTCTAATCAATACAATTCTACAAATGTCTAGCAATCCACACCCAATACTTTGAATTATGAAGTATTTATACAAAAATAGTTTAAAAAATATCGCAAACCGTCTTGGGAATTAATCTAGGGGAAAGAAATATCTTCCTGCAAGAAGATAGAGAGATGTTCAACTGTTGTATGTTGTCCCTGTTTATTTCATTGTGTTGTCTTTATGTTCTGATATTTTGCTCTTTATTCTCTACCTAGTTGTTGGTCTTCACGTTGACTGTTATTTTTACTTTGCCTTTTCTCAACTGGTACACTTTACCTGATATTCTTTCACCTGGCTGATCTTTCATTTTCCTTTCACTGTGTTGTTTTCACTTTACTGTGTATTTTTACATTTTGACTGTGCATTTTTACAACAAGTCATTTAACTTCTCCCACATATCTGCATCTGGTAATTTGATATTTACCATTTTCCTGTAAATCTCATCTGCTTCTGTATACTTAACAAAAGTGGGTATATTCACAAAAAGGTGTTTTACCTCATGTTGGAGGTAAAATAGGTTCTCAAATGTCTTATAAAGCACCTTTCTAGTAGGCATCCCCTTCATAGAGGAAGAATTTACCTGATCCCTTGCCACCTCTCTTATCCTTTTGTTGTAGTCTTCCTGTGGCATCAATTTGTCATTTGTCACCAAGGGATTTCATAGACCTTTCTGCCTCAAAATATCAAACTTTAACATGAACCTGTCTATAGCCAACTACATGGTTTGGCATTTATCTTCAAGGTTCATCATCAGATTCCTCTTGTTGAGCACCATTTTTACTTCTAGTATCTTGTCAGTCCTATCAAATATGTCCAGTTCCTACAACTTATATTTGTTTTTAGAGGTAAGGAAATGAATTATTCTAGTGGCTTCCTCTGGCATGTCTCCCAGTTCTGCATTAACTCTTTGTATGGCTTCTGTAGCCTCGTTAACTAAGTAACTTTGTTCAAAGATGACTTGAATGGATGGAAAAATATCATTGAAAGAGTCAATGATATTAGCCCGTAACTATTCTTTAACTTGGCCAAGTGGCTCCTTTAATGTCAATTCCTTCTCCAAGCTCTTCATCCTTTCGTTCATTCTGGTTAACTTCTATACTTCTTCTTTGTGCATAATCTGTGCAAGCTTATTGTCATTCTCTAGACTTGTTATCTTTTCCTTAAGCTTGTTTGTCTCTGTGGTTTGAATGGACATGTCGTCCATTGCTTTGACCAACTTACTCACCTCATCACCTGGCTAGGTTGCTGCAGATGTCGAACCTATTGTTGATGTAGATGTTGTGGCAGTTGGTAGTGTTTTCGCCATTGGAGCTGTAGGAGCCAATCAAGCTGCGAAGGTGATGGTACTATAGTGGTGATTGTTGGAATGGAAATGGTAGTGGTAGTCTCAAGGCTAGCTTGTTTCAGTTGTATTAAGTTGTCCAAATCCTTCTCCATCTCTTTTAACTAATCATTAAGCTGTAGAACAAGGTCCATCATTTCCTTGTGATGAGTTTGGCTCTCAAGGACCTCTTTTCTCTGTGGGTGCTCTGAATGGGGCAGTTTCAATTGCTTTTTGAGAGCAACAATATCCTCATTCTTTTTCTTTATCAACTTCTCTACAGCCTTATCATCATTTGGATCATGTCCAAGCTCAATCACCAAGTCCTCTAGTGACTTGATCTCATTGTCCTTGGCTTGTGAGGAGGCCTTTTCCAACGTGTACTATGCAGTGATATTGTCCAATGAAATTTCAATTTTGTGTGCAGTCATATCTTTACTGGTCATGGTGGAATAGATCATCTCACCTGCCTATTTGTGAAATTCAATCCGGTTAGTGGGATGAACATCCCTGGCCAAAACCTCAAAATCTATTTTCCTATAGTCTGATGATGATCTTGGCAGCTGGACTATAGGTTGCATGAATGATATCTACATTTTACCTATTTTAATGTCAAAGGTTGGCATTAATCTACTTTGATTTGTAGGTGTTTGCTTGAAATATTGGGTATAAGTCTTAGCCTTCAATTTCTCATTTCTAAACTTAATTCTTTGTACCGATCTTTGACATTTTTCTATTTATCCACATGCATGGTGAACGAAAAGATCTCAATGCTAAGCTGTCTCTCAACAAGTTAGGTATTCGAGGTAGAGGGTTGGTGTGTTTCTCTTGAAGCTAATGGGCCTTTGCTTATTTCCCCCATTGTATCAGTGTTAGTTATTTCCACTAAGTCAATGGTGTCTTCCTATTTAGTTATAGGATTAAACTTGGGCTTCTTCTTGTAACTGATCTCAAACTATTCATTTGTGGTTTCTATGGCTGAACTAGAACCTTCTTCCCTCGTCCTCTTTGCATTTATGTCTTCATTTGCTGGAGTCTGTAAAATAGGAGGAATATTCATTGGTTCTCCTAGTTCTGGAACCTACAGAAAGGAACTTGTATCAATATGTTTTTCTACATCAATTAATGTATTCTCTACATCAACTACAATATTGTCCATGCCTATCAAAATTTTTTCCAACCATTCAGATGGGTTGGCAAATGCCTCAATGCCTGACTTGGGATGATGTATGAAAGGGCCCAATTTGACCTTCAACCTTAGCTTATTTAAGACTCCATGAGGGTCATATTGCCACATAAAACTATTCTTGAATTTCATCTGTTGCAAAAAAATCGCTGCCTCTGGTCTGACCTCCCTATTATTGTAAATAAAGGGGCCCAATTGGCTTTTCATTTTGAATTGAGTTTTCTTCTTGGATGCGAGGAAGTTAACTTCGTCAGAGTTTATTATCTGCCCAAAGTAATATAATGCAAATAACCTCATGGGGAGGTATTTGGGCAATTTATAAGGAGCTAGTTGGCATCCATATATCGTGATCTCTGTGTAGTCTTGGTATAAATACCAGTCTCCCACTTTATTTTTCTTTGCCAGCTGCCTTTTTGTTTCTTCACTGATCCTGAGCTGATAGCTACTTGTTAGCATATTCATAACTGGATGGACAAATGAATCAATTAAGTGTTTGTAAATAAATATAGTGGAGTACTTTTGGATCAGTGGTGTCCAATAGATGACTGATCTTGGATTTCCCTTGGTATCTAACTTCTGAATGCTGATAAACAATTTATCTTACTGGTAGTACAAGAACATATGAAATAAAACTGAAGAATACTTGAAAACTCTCTCATTTGGTAATCTGATGAATTGTTCTTGCATTCTATCTACTATGAACTAAGCATAGTTATACATTATAGAAGGAGGCTTGCCTAGGCAGAAGATAGAAAGGAAAGCCAAGACAACCTCATCCACATGTTCATTAGTGGTGTAGCCTAAAATGAAAGAAAACATGGTTATGATTTGTCTTCCTTTCTCAGAAAAAATGGTCGCAGCATATGGAGGAGTTTCTGTAGGAGTATGACACTCCTCCATGATGAAAGTTTGGAAAATTTGGGCTATGGTGGGAAGGTCTAACTTGGTATAGAGTTTAAGCAAGTCTTCAATAAAAAGTGGGGTTTCACTTGGGCTTGGTTGGACTTGCAACATTTGGTTAGTGGATTCTCCGGTGATGGTGAATAAAACTTACTGGTTAGGGGTGATAATGGCTCTCTGACTAGGAATGTAGCAAGCTTGGTAGAAGTGAATGATTTTTGGTAATGGGTGTACTTATGGGAACAAATACTTAGGTAAATTAGACTCCCAAATGTGAATGTCATCATTCTGGTTCAAAAAAATTTCTTTACTCCAACAATGGAGCTTTAGTAGGTAGGGAGGGGAAGCATTGTCCTTAATTTGAATGTCTCGGTCTGCTAAGGCAAGGTGGTCAATGTCTAAGTGAGGGGTTTGTAGAGGTCTTACATCCAAATAGGTTTGGGAAGCCATAATTGGGTTTACAGATATGAATTAGGCTTTCAGTGGTTTCAGGAGTGAGGCTTGGAATCTCTGGAATAATAGGAGGGTAATGATAGTCTGTGAAAAGGGTTTTGGATATACAAATAAGTCTCTCTTCAATTTCAGGAAGGTTTCTTTAATTAATTCAATTAATTAACCATTCAATTATACTGTGCAATTTCAAATTCAAGGGCCATTTTGGCTTTTTCCAAGAAAACCTAGAAATTCGTGATTTGGCATGTAGACTCGGTTTTGTGGTAACTTCAGAAGGTACTGAGGCTTCAATTGTCAATTGGCTTCTTCAATTGGGTATCTGCAATGTCTTTGAGTGGTACAAATGGCTGAATCGGTCGCTTAGAGGTTTAGGGTGTCGCAAATGGCTTACCAATAGTTTGCAATGAAAAACGAGCGAAAAGAGCAATTTGGGGCCTTTTTCTTTCCTTTTAACGGGTAACGGTCACATTTTGGCACAGAAATAATTAAATGAATAATGGGTAGTTTTCGGTTTAGGTGGGGAGGTGGTTTTATGTGCCATCGCACTGCTTTTGGATGGCGGGTGGTATTTTTCATGAGCACGTGATCTAACTTGGTGCCGCCACATAAGAGAACATTGGCTAGGCAAAACAGCAAATAGCAGTTTACTCTCGAGCTATTATCGGTCGGATAATGAATCCACACGATATGGATGTACACCATCGAATATCGGGGTAGGAGATCCAATGGATATCGTGCAAGTGAGTTGAACGAATGGAGTGAGGAAAGTGGTTGGCGGGGCCCGAGATTTAATACACATAATTGTAATTAATTAACCAATAATGTCGGGATTTTCATATAAGCAGCCGGCTAATAAAGGTGGGACCATGGGTTATGTGGTGGGGGTTTTTTAACTACACCAAGGGTTGGTGGGTTAAAAAGGGTCGTTGGGAAATATAAAGTGGGGATGTTGGTTGCATAATGCAGGGGCATAGTAAATAAAAACTTAGGATAAAGGGTTTTTGTGGGTTTTTAAGGGGAAAAGGAAATTAATAAAGGGAGAAGGTGATATTTGTAATGGGGAAAGGCTTTCACACTAGGGAAAGGGGTTTTGGGAAGGGGGGCTGATTTTTGAAGGGTAATTTCTAGGGGAATGTGTGAAACCATGGGGTAATGGTCAAAATGAGGGGAAAAGGGTATTTATAAGCAATGAAGGGATAATGGGGGAAATTAGCAAATAAGTATGTTGGGGTGTAGTGAAATGAGGGGGAATTAGTAAATAAGGTTTGGTGAATATCCTTTCTTTTTGTCAAATCCTCTTGCACATGAAACATAGGATTAAGCATGATAAATGTGTTTTTCACTTAGCAATTTTGTGCACTTTGGAAAACTTCTTCTACCTACCCTTTATTTACCCTAACATTTTTTCTTCATTTTAAAGGGTGCATTTGGGCTTGTTGACCCTTTATTTCCTTTTCTTTAGATAAGAAAACTATCTAATTATAACCTTATAACTTCCAATGGCTCAAATTAAACTGATGAGCTCATTATTATTCTCTACCTAACTACTGATCTGGAAACTAGATTTTTATTCTCTATCTATCAACATGAAATTTACAGCATGAATGGGTCAAGATTAAGCTTTTTGACCATCATGGATTGTGGCAGTTTTGACAAGCTGCACACAATCTTATTTTGCATAGTAAAGTAAAAAGTAGTGGCATTTGAATTTGCACACTTTCATGGTCTATTATTATTTCTTTTTGGGGTTCATATTTTCCTTTTCTTTTATTATCTTTTTTTCTTTCTTTTTGTTCTTTGATTATTCTTTTAGGACATACCCTCTTTACATTTTTTAATTTTTAATATGGAAAACATTTTGCAAAAAGAAAAAGTATGTACAATATTACAAGACTAACCATAACCAATTCAAAATTATGAATCCTAATATTATAGGACCCTAACATGTTCATCATTTTCAGTTAACTCATTTGTGAATGAAAATTTTAATAATTTCACGGTCCCACATTTAGGTTCCAATGAAGATATTTCATAGATGTTAGTTTTTTTGAAGAGTTCATGTTGATACAATTATTATTCTGCTTTTATTATATCGATATTTTGTGCGAACCTATTTTTAAAATGAATAATTATGTATATATAATTAAATGTTAACAAATTTTTATTCTCACTGATGTTTCAGACATTGCGCCACCATCTTCCTCCCCGTTAGGAGATGTGCCACAAGTATTGAATATTTCACTTATTTTTTGTTATAAATTGAAGTACAAGTTTCATTAAAAAATGAGATAGATTTATCTTAGAGCTCTAAAATTTTAGAATTTTAGGTTTATGTAGATGATTTCCATTCTCTAGGGACTTTGATGATGGAGTCAACAATGGGGACAGGATCATCTAAAAAATTTGGAAAAGTCATGTAACAATTTTTTTAATATTCTGAGTTTATGCATTTTCATGTGCAAGTTTAAATTTTTAGTATATACATGTACATGTATTGTAGAGGGCATCCAAGAGGGCGCAATGCATGGTGAACACCACAAGTGTAGAATTGAGGGGGAACACCATGAGGTATTGCATGGAATTTGAAATTTTTATAATTTTGTTTTGATGATTACATTCTAATTTAATTTTAAAATATTAAAATTTAATTTTAAAGTATATAATCTTATGTATATATGAAATTAAACATGTTGTGCAGGGCATCCATGATTTAGATGAGAGCACAAGGAGGTTGATAGATCATATAGTTAAGCGAGATTCTCTAAATTGATGTAACTTTTTATTTGACAGTCTTTCAATGCTATATTTAATTTTATCTTGATATAAATTTTGGACATATTTAAAGTAAAACTCTTTGTTATGAATTGATGCATCTTACTATTTAACAACTTTTTATTATATATTTACTTTTATAATGATATAAATTTTGGACATATTTTAAATCTTGAACTCTTTATTATGATTTAATACATGCTAATTTTCGAGTTTATGTACATTTTGCATCGTACAATTTGCATGATGTACGGTTTCATGCTTAAAACTTGGTTTGACATATTTAATTTCATGAATATGTAGCAATGAAAGTAATTTTGCATTTAGTTGGTACATTTTGCATTCAATCGTTTCTATAATGTTAGTATATGATTCTTAGGTTTTGTTTAAAGTTGTTTTGTCTTGAGTTATTTAAAATGAATCTATTAAAATTGCAAATTGCAAAACAAGACTGACATTTTGCATTTGAATGAATCTTATTATTGGGTGTACATGTCTAAAATAATGATAACTTAAAACTGCATTATAAAATATGGTATTTACATTTTTCATTCATGTATAGAAAGGCTACTATGGATGTCGGTTGATAGTTAACTTTAAATATAAAGTTGTTTGAAGGCACAAACATAAGATAGATAAAATTGCATTGTAAAACATGGCCGACAACTTCCATGATGCATGCATGGTTTTATAGTTTTAAAGGTTTTACATATTTTCATTTAGTTGGTACATTTTGCATTCAATCATTGTTATAATGTTAGTAGATGATTCTTAGGTTTTGTTTAAAGTTGTTTTGTTTAAAATGAATCTATTAAAATTGCAAATTACAAAATCTAAGGTCTACATTTTGCATTTAAATGGATCTTATAATTCGGTGTAGATGTCTAAAACATGGTAACTTAAAATTGCATTGTAAAATATGGTATACATACATTGTGCATTCATGTATAGAAGGCTACTATGAATGTGAGTTGATAGTTAACTTTTAATATAAAGTTGTTGGAATGCACAAACATAAGTTAGATTCAATTTCATTATAAAGCATGGCCCACAATTTGCATGATGCATGCATGGTTTGATGCTTGTAAAGGTTTTACATATAATTTAATTTCATGAAATGAAAGTAAATTTGCATTTAGTTGGTACATTTTGCATCCAAGCATTCTTATAATGTTAGTAAATGATTATTAGTCAATGGATCAACCAACCACAATCACAAATTAATATATCATTAACAACACTCGGCTCAACCAACCACAATCATAAATTAGTAGAGTAGTAACAATGCAATATACATCACAAATTAACAAAAAAATAAATCCTCAATACAGGTCTACGTAACAAGAACTACACATATAACTTTGTAGCTCGATACAAGACCCAATGAGTATTGCTTTCACATCATCGCATTCTTAAGAATGTACAGCTTAAGAGTGCACAAAAAGAAATGCTAACAATGTACTTGAACTCTAATTTCTCAAATATGAACCCAAGTAGATGAAATTTGATGAGCCTCATCATTAGGTAATTATATAGGCCTTAATTCACCTCCTAACTAGTCAAATCAACTCTTCTGACTATTTATTACATGTTTTGATTATATTTTATTTAATGAGATGACTTAAAGTGAGATATTATGCCTAGTGGACCAATATGCATTTAATGCAAGTTTGGAAGAGAAAATCAAGGCATTTTGGCAAGCTTAATGTTTGAAACTCGAATGGGACAAAGGAGAGAGATTGTAGGAGGTAAATCCTCCTCACTTACTCCTCCCTTATTCGAATATTCCTCCATTAATCACACCAGATCGGAGTGCAATCATCCAAGTCGTGAAGATCAAAAGGAAACTGAGCAAGTGATAGACAAAGAGTTAGTTCATCTTGAGTTTGGGAGACATGCCTCCCTATATTTAAGGAGTTTGTGGGGGGCTTCAGTTTTATAAGTAGAGAGGCTTAGAGCCTTATTAGGATTCAAATTTTTGTTGTAAAAACAGTAGTTATTTTCGAACTCTAGACTTGTGGAAGACATTGATGTAATTTTCTGTTTTGATAATGAAAATGATCTTTTTCTTGATCCAGCACATAGTTAAGTCAGACGGCTGAAGCTCTTCAGTTAGGTCCCAACACTAGCATCAAAGGCTCCTCTTCTTGTAGCTGTATGCTTGGCTTAGTTTCATATATTCATGGTTAAATTGTCTCTAGAAGTATTTCATTCCAAGTACTATGGATTTGATTAGTTGTTTATTAGTTTACTTCCATTTGTGATTTACTTTAGTATCAGGTTAGAAGGGATAAAAGGAGCACCACAAAGCTATCAATAGGTGTCTTGGCCACACCTCTTCCCTCAGGGATCATGATTTGAGGAAAATACCCTTATGTAGCCCCAAAAAGACAAATTTCCATTTTCTCATAAGATTTAGAGTTTACTATACTTGAACCAGCATTATATCATTTTTGCAAGTGTAGGATTTAATTACCATCTCTTCCATCTTCATTATTATAGTATATCTCATCCATGTTTCCATTTTATTCAACAATTTTTAGCATGCATGAATTAGACTGCTAGTTCATTAAATTCTTCTTTTCTAGCTTGTTAAATTTTCTCTTGTTTACATGAATTTTTCGCGATTGTAAATTTTTGATGCAGAGCAGGTACTTCATATATATAAAGATATCTCATAGCAGGAAACCACCTTCCAACTTCATTCATCCAGAATCATTCCTTCCTTTCACCAAGATCTTCACCAATCTCATCATTTTACATAGGAATTCCTCCAAGCATGTTGAGTGAGTCCAACCATCTCCTAACCTTGGTTTTGAGTTCTGAGAGATCCTAGGAATTTTCTCAATCCATTCCAACCATCCACCACCTCCTTGAAGCCTTCCATCACCTCTAGAAACCATCATTTTTCTCTCATCTGTATCCTCTAGAAATACAAGGAATCTTGTAGGTTTCTAGTACATCTTGAAGGTTTTCCTGTAGTGGCCTGTTTTGAAGCCGAATTGAGGTAAAACCTCTAGGAAGCCACAATAGGTCACCCAAGGGTCTCCCAAACATTCAAACCATTTCTTAAACCTCCCAACCATCCACCAGCATCACTAAGCCACCCGCCACATAACCAAAAGAGATTAGGGTTTACACTTGATTTTCTAGAAAAAGAATAAAAAGAACAAAACAAAATTATTTCAGTCCTTTACACGGACAATAGTGATGTTTGTTGTCTTGAATTTACATGCTTTAGATAATAGCATTGCATACATGTGGGCTTGGAATTCTTGTAAAGGACAGTTGCTTAGCAGTTAGTTAGAGAATGGCGTGTTTTTAGCATAGGATTTCAGTCGTTTTCCATATTTGTAGTAGACAAGATTTATCCTAGAGTAGATTTCTCTTTCTTTCATCAGAAATCAAGCTTCTTATGAATCCATAGAAGTTTGGCTTGAAAACCCTAGTGGTATCTCGCCAGTGAAACAGTGACAAAAGGTAGAACCATCACTTTTACTTTTGTATAAAACACTATCACCTTCAAGTTTGTACGAACCCCAGGTAGATAAACTAAAGTCGGTAACTCCAGGAGTTACAGCATTCATGATTCAATACTAGTGCTCATCACTTTTTGGTGCCATTTCCGGGAAGGTGTATGAGTACTATGTGATTAATTCTTTCTTTCTTCTATTTCTTGTTTCTAATATTATGATATTAGTTTCATTTCTGCAAAAGTAATTTATCTTTCTTCCTTTTTCATTCTACATTCTTTGCTTTCCTTTCCATTCTGTAAGTAATATTTAAATCAAGTAGTTAATTTTTCATTCAATCAGTAGTTTTCATTCAGTTTTCAATTACTTTCAAAGTTTGAAAAAAACACAAAACCAAACAAAAACATTTCTTTTCATGCCTTGTAGGAATAGGGATAACTTAGGGAAATTTTTGCCAAATACCCCCACTACTTCAAACAACCAACATTCCCTCTTCTTTGGTGGTTACGAACTAGAGGAAACCTTAGGTGACCAACCAGACATATTCAAGAACCTACACAGGAAGAAGAATAAGGAGAACCCATTCCTACTGAACCTATGGCTGAAAACAAAAATGACAGAGGAATTAGAGAAAGAGTTGAGGGTTCCTTCCCCATCAGGGAAACCAATGGGGATACTACAATGAAAAATATAAGCCCTTCTTCCCTTCCTCATTTCCACGGCCTAACCACAGAAGACCCAGATACTTTCTTATTTGAGTTTTTTGTCATATGTCGAACCTATGACTATACAAATGATGAGTAGAAGTTGAAACTATTTCCATCCACTCTCAAGGATGCAGCTTTGTGCTGGTACATGGGTTTACCTAAAGATATCATCACAACTTGTGCTCAGATGCAAAAATCCTTCAACAACAAGTATCGGCACTATTGTAGGTCTAAATACGCTAAAGACAAAATTTTTAGGATGACCTTAGGCAATGATGAATCACTAGAGGATTATGAAGAAAGATTCAAGCTTAGCTACAAAAGGGTTAGGTGCACACTTGACCCTAATTCACTAAAGTTGGTCTTGCTTAGCGGAGTAAGGGAAGACCTTTTGGACACCCTACACTTTTTAGAAAGACGAGATATCTACTAGTTAACCTATGAGGATATCAGGACTATCTTTAGAAACCATTCTAGGGCAACCAAGAAAAAGGGTAGGGGTAGTCAACCTATGGTCAGTCCATCCTCTTCCAATCCATCCATCAAGGGTGAAATTGGAAATATGCTGGAGGATTTCAAAAGTGAGATGTTGCAAACCCTTGTCCTACAAATGGACACTATGCACATTAAGAGAAAGTAGGAGGAAGCAGAGAGAGACTTGGCCATTTTTTGTCCTAGATGCACCAGGAGGTACCCTAGGAACGAATGTCCATTTAATTCTATTGAAATTTTCTGATTGTGTGAAGAAAACAACTCTACAGAAAAGTGCCCCTCTTTACATGCACTCAAAGTTGTATATCAAGGAGCTAAAGGAGTCATTAAGCAGCTCTGCTACATAAAGTAAGGGAGACCTCATGGGCTTAGGCCATACTACTAGGGCATGAAAGGGTTATCCCATGCATATTAAAACCCCAACAAGACCACATCCATACCTCCTTGGGCCCCCCTACTCATCCTTGCTGGTATACAACTCCTCCTTGGTCCTTTGCACCTCAATATCATTCCCAACCAGTCAGCCTATCATTTCAACCATATGCTCCGCCACAACCTCAGTAGAATTCACCGCCCCACTAGTGGAGGCCCCAATAGAAAAATGTTTCAGCTTTATTTACTTCAATGCATGCCCAACCAAAGCTTTACAATCTGCTCCACCTAAACAACCCTAGATGCTTGCCTGGCCAAATCTGAACCCGAACAATAGACAGGCACAACAAGTATACAATGGAGAGACATCATATCCAGCTCATGCTATGGAGATTCAGAAAATCAACCTAAGATATGGTAGAGTACTCCCAGATAACCAACCTCTACCTCCACCTAGGGAGCTTGAGGAAGAAAAAGAGGAAAGTGTACTCAAAGTAAATCCACCACCCTTTCCTAAGAGATTAACCCAACCACTCCAGCCTACCCCAGAAGAGACTGAACTTCTAGGAGAATTGAAAAACCTATGTGTCAAAATTCCACTTCTCTAAGCTATTAAGGATGTACTTATTTACAACAATTTGATTAAGAAAGAGTGCTTCAAGCATACAAGGAGGCAAAGAAGATATGCTCCTCCCATTAATGTCATTGAACAACTGTGCGACTTAATGTTGGGGCAGGTAGTTCATCCAAAGTATTTGGAAACTGGAATCCTTGTAGTAGATGTGCACATCAATGGAACCATTGTCCCACCCACTTTGATCGGTCTTGGGGTTGTCATTAATGTGATGACCAAGGACACCATGCTCAAGCTCAACCTCCAAGGTTCATTGAGGAAGACCATAATAGTTCTGCAACTTGCAGGAGCTCCACAGTGACCCCTGTCGGGATTGTGGAGGATGTGATAGTCTCCATTTATTATTGGGAATACCCTATAGATTACATTGTTCTCCAGGCTAAGCCTAAGCTTATTGGTTACCCTCTCACCCTTGGGAGGCCCTGCTTAGCCATTGTCAATGCTTACATTAGTTGCGGAGCTGGAAATATGACCATCAAGAATGGGCATATGTCCAAGCAGTTAGTCCTATGCCCTCTTTCTCAGCCATCTCTAGAACATGAATTACCTTTGTGGTTGGAAGAGGAGGAGGAAGATGAAGTTTATTCTACCCAACTCTATACTTTAGAAACAACCATGGGAAGGGGACAATAGGATGAACATCATTTGATTGAACACATAATCCAAAGTCCAACTCCCAGTATATTGACCTTAGAAGTAGTAAAGGAAACCCAAAAAAACCATCAAATTGATATATTCTTAGCCAATTCCCAACCCTATACATGTCAAAAAAAATCAATCCATCTCTTTTTGTTCTCTAAGAAGAAAAGTTGTGCAACATGTTAGAGGAACATCTATATGCATTTGCTTGGAGTTACTAAGAAATGAAGGGAGTGAACCCCTCGGTGTGTACTCACCATATTTATATCAAGGAAGGTTGTAAGCCAATCCAACAACCCCAAAGGAGGATGAATCCAACTCTTAAAGATCTAGTCAAAGAAGAATTGCAAAAACTGCTCGATGTAAGATTCATTTACCCTATCTTAGATAGTGAGTGGGTCTCTCCTTTGGTGATGGTTCCAAAGAAAAATGGTAAGTGGAGGATTTGTATCGATTATAGGGAGTTAAACAAAGCCAGAAAGAAGGAAAATTTGCCTCTACCTTTCATTGACCAAGTGATAGATGGCTTGGAAAGGAAAACGTTTTTCTCCTTCCTAGATGGATTCAGCAGGTACAATCAAATCCAGATCAGCCCAAAAGACTAGGGTAAAACCACCTTCACTCGTCCTTGGGGTACTTTGACCTATAGGGTCCTTCCTTTTGGCCCATGTAATGCTCTTTCCACTTTTCAGAGAGCATTCTTAAGTATCTTTGCCGAGTTAGTCCATGATGTGGTAGAAATCTATATGGATGATTTCACACCTTATGGAGGCGATTTCAAGGAGGCTCTATCCAACTTAGTAAGGTTCTACATAAATTCATTGAAATGAACATGTCTCTTAGTCCTGGAAAATGTGAATTCTTAATGACTACAGGGACCATGCTAGGTCATCCAATATCTCAGCAAGGACTACAGGTGGACCCAAACAAAATGGTTATCATCCAAAGGGTCCCACCTCCACAAAAGTAGAGAGACGTCAGAAGTTTCCTAGAGTTGGCTGAATACTGCTGAAGATTTATAATAGTCTTCAGCAAGTTGGATTCTCCTTTATTTGGGTTATTGGCCAAAGAATCCATGTTTGTATGGTCAAAAAGCTGCCAAGAGGCCATGGACACCCTGAAGGACAAGTTAACCATTGCACCGATTCTCTGAGGCCCAAATTTGGCCCTTCCTTTTCGTATTCATGTTGATGCCTCACAAAAAACCATAGGACCAGCCCTAGGCCAAATGGATGAGAAATTGCCTTATGCCATTTACTTTATTAGTAAGAATCTGTCAAAGGCTGAACTGGACTACATTGTGACCGAAAAGGAGCTCCTGGCCGTTATTCATTCATTGAAAAAATTTAGGCATTATATTACAAGCTATCAAACATTTGTACATATTGACCATGCTACAATAAAATATTTAATGAATAGACCTGATGTGAATTCCCGGACTATTAGATGGTTACATTTATTATAGCAAATCCATCTAACTATTGTTGATAAACCTGGTAAGGAAAATGTTGTTGCATACATTTTATCTAAATTAACTTTGCTTGTAGGTGAAGAGGGAATGGTTGATGATCAGTTACCAGATGAGCACTTATTAGCCATTTCAGTTCTCTCTCCATGGTTTGATGACATAGAAAACTATTTGGTATCTGCAAAGTTCCCACTGAATCTGTCCTCCAAAGAGAAAGTTAAGATTGTGAGGAAGAGTGCTCCCTTCACCTGGATTAGGGAAAACCTCTTCAAACTTTGTCCAGATCAAATTCTGAGAAGATGTGTCAAGGAGGAGGAAGTCTTTGACATCCTTCTAACCTGTAATGATGGGCCTTATGGGGGTCACTTTGCAGCAAAGAGGACAACATTTAAAGTGTTACAAACTGGGTATTATTGGCCCACTCTTCATCATGATGTGAAAAGATATACTAGTCAGTGTGATCGGTGCCAAAGGATGGGAAAGCCTTCTCCAAGAGATGAAATTCCTCTCCAATCTCAAGTGACTTTTAAGCCATTTGATAAGTGGGGCCTCGACTTTATTGGCCCTATTGACCCTCCTTCCAAGCAAAAGCGGTATATCATTGGGTGCACTAACTATCTGACAAAGTGGGCTGAAACCAAGGCAATTAAGTTATCAACATAGGAGAAGGTGGTTGAATTCTTAAGGGAGAATCTATTTTTACAAATTTGAGTACCCTAGAGAACTGGTTACTCATCAAGCCAGCCAGTTTATCTCCAACATGATTCAAGACTTGCTCAGTCAGCACAAGATCAAGCATAGGACCTCCACTCCCTATCACCCAAAATCTAATGGGAAAGTGGACGTAACCAACAGAGTGTTGGAGGACATCTTGACCAAAGTGGGTAGTAACAGTAGGAAAGATTGAGCAATTAGACTAGTTGAGGCCACCTCAGCCTATAATACCACCTGGAAGACCACCATTGGATTCACACCCTATGAGATGGTCTATGTGAAAAAGGCCCTAATGTCCATTGAATTTGATTATAACACATTGAGGATGGCAGCCCAACTAGATCTAGATCTCAGCAGTGCACAAAAACAGAGGTTTCTCCAGTTGAATGGTTTAGATGAGTTTAGAATGTAGGTCTCCTACACATAGAGGTAACTCAACTTCAAAGGAAGATCTGGCATGATAAGAACATCAGGGACAAGCAATTTCAAGAAGGTGATTTGCTTTCTTATATGATTCCATATATAAGGACTTTAAGGGAAAGTTAAGGTCAAGATGGTTAGGGCCTTATGTTATAGAGAGTTGTCATGATAATGGTTCAGTGTAGATCAGAAGCATAGATGCAGAGGCCATACCTTTACTTGTTAATGGGCACAAACTAAAAGTTTACAAGAGGCCATTGTCAAAGCAAGAGTTCATTGATGGTATCAATAAAATAGTGATGGTGGTGGAGCAGGTTTCAGCTCCTACCTTATCAAGTCACTAAGAAAAGAAAAAAAGAAAAATAAGGACTCGAGTGAAAACCTCCATGAGGTGCCTGAGTTCCACTATTGGGCTGAAAACCAATTGGGGTGGCCCAATGGTGTAAAAAAAAAAAGATAAATAAAAATATCCCTGGGTGAAAACCTATCTTGAGGTGCCAAGGGAAAGCAGCTAGAATGAAAACCTCCTGTAGGTAGGCTAGTTGTTTTCAAAAAAAATAAAATGAAAAAGAGGAAAGAAAAATCATGAAAAAATGTTTGCAGGTCAGGAGGAGGACGATCAGAGAGAAAAGGAGAATCAAAGGGGACCTATTACGCTCACATTTATATTTTTCCATCCATTATCTTTCATCATTCCACCATTCCTTTCATTTCTTCAATCATTTGCCTCAATTCGCAAGGGTATTGTGTTTTTTACAGGATTTCGTGTAAACCTATAGGATCCCCTGAAAACCTATAGGATGATCATGTAGGAATTACAGTGGCTTCGGAATCCTAAAATGACTAACCCTGGGGAAAGGAAATTACCTATCCATGTCAAAAAATAAATAAAACACTACATCATAACTTCATTGTCATACCTCTCTCCACCATGATCAACCATACAACCATCATAAAAAAAAAATAGTAAAAAAAAAAAAATTACAGCCTTCAAAAGAAAACACAGAGGAAAATGAAACAGGGAGCAGAAGGGAACAACACCTTAGTGTACTTCTCATCATTCACACTACTAGACCTCCTCTCTATCCATGTCATCATCCTCAAAGTCCCAGTGGAAGAAATGATTAAGAATTCTGAGGGAGAAGCAGTTGCAGGACATCATGTAGGAAATCTTGTAGCAACCTATCCCATAGAATAAAAATCAAGAGTAGTAGCAAGCTTCCAACATGAATATCCAAGGGCAAAAGAAGCTCTGGAGCAATAAAAACACCATCATCTTCAACATCAGGTACTTGCACATCAGGGGAATCATGAGAGGGCAATAAAAAAGGAAGGAAAAATAACATGCAACCAACACATAGCAAGCACCTCATGTCTTGAACAAACTACAGCAAGGTATTAGCACCATAGGTAATTATCTCGCTTCGCTCTCTCATTTTCATTATGTAGTCAAAATATGTAAAGGTTGTGAGTGAGTTTATTTATTAGCAAAACGTGGCCAGATAACTTGGCCACCTTCGTTCAATTGAGAAAGACAAATAATTGGTCCTCCCACATGTGGTAGCAGTCAAGTCAAAAAAAAAAGGAGGAGGATGAAGGTATTTAAGGCTACGGATGCCAGAAGTGGGAGTTGATTATGAGGAGAGGGGAATGATGAGGTGGTAGTGGGGGACCAACAGTCCAAAAATAGAAAAAATCGTACCTCAGTTTCCAGCACACAACCTCACTCAACTCAAACATAAGAGGAAATAATCATTGATCCCCATGCACCCATGAATTCATCCCCTCGAGACTCACTCTAGTAAAATTGACCTCGTACCCAAGCAACCTACAGAAGAGAAAAATTCCATCTTTCTCATGTGCAGGACTTCCTACAGGATCACACAGGACTTCCTACAAGATTACACAGGAATCCTACAAGATATACTCAGAAAAACTACAGGATTGGCCAAGAGCAATTTCAGAAGGGAAAACATAGGGGTTGGCTACAACAAACACAATGAGGAGGTAGGCTCTACATTTCCTTCCATTTTTCCAAGTTAATAGAATAGAAAAATCTCCTAGTTTGGATGAATATGATAGCTATGCAAAGGAATTGTCTCCTTAAGTATTTCAGTCACATTTCCTCTTGCATTAAAATTTGTATCAACCATCACTACTCCTCAAAATTCACCAGACAAAATGATAGGGGGGTTTAATATAAGGGAGCCCATTAACATTGTGAGCATTCACCAACACCCTCTTGTGTTAGAAATCTTCATGAGGAATAATTGGATGGGGTTGTTGACCACTACGTGTCAATAACCCATAGCAATACAACCCCTTTTTCGCAAAAGGGATAGTGCCTGATCAGTGTGTTCCTGCCATCCAGATATGATCATTAGCCTAAGGATAATATTATAATAAAGACCCTATCTCCAAGTGTATAATGTAAATGATCTTAGCAGATCTGTGTCGTGTATGTAATCACCTAAGTAAACCTACTTTTATGGTGATGATCTACATTTTGAGAGGTTTTTTATCTCACCGACCCATTCTCAGATGGTCTGCAGAGTTTTCCTTCAGCCTTACCCCACAGCCAGAATGAATTTTGTCACTGGGATCTTAGGGGAGTCCTAGTGTTCTAGATCGAGTCTGTGTAAAAGTGATTTGGGAATAATCCTAACTATTTGGTTAGGTTATTTTATTACAAATTGCTTTATCTACTAGATTATATTTGTGTCACAAAACTGGGTAGTCTCTGAGGGTCTTTTGTAAATGGGTTTTCCCCCTTGAGATGTAAAAAATGTAAAAATTCATGATGTAAAGTGTCTTGAGGGTTAAAAAAATAATTTATCCCCTCATAGGTTCTAGGTCTTAGGTAAACTTAAATTTTCGAGAGGTAAAATTTGTGGGTCCTTTAAAAAATTAAATCTTAACAGCTCCAGGTCTAAGGTAAATTGATTATTTTGCTAAATTTCATGCCTTTTGTCCATGGGGTTAAGTCAAAGTCAAAATTTTGAGGAAATTAATACAAAAATTTATTTTTTTAATTAGTTAAAATGCATTTAATTGAAATTTTTCAAATTTCCTCAATATTTAAAATTTCGACGGATGAGATTAAAAGAAATTTTGATCCTCAGCAACGGTCAAGATCACTTTGACAAGGATCACTCGAACTAGCCACTGGGAGATTTATCTTTAAATAGGAGGTAAATTGTCAGTTGAGATCATCTGATATTTTGATCGTGTACCAAGAGAAAAGCTCTCTTGTAATCTTTTTATGAGAAATAAATAAAGACTTTGGGGTTAATTTCTGTTGGTGTTACTCTTCATGGAAATGTTGTAAGTTGTATTATTTTCGTGCGTAATTTTTTTTTTGCCATTAATAATAGCTTCTGAAGAGTGATTTTAGTACAAGTATCTTTCTCAATCGCTGCGGTTTGAATGATAATTGAAATTTTGAATATAATAGTAGGTATCTCTATTATATCTGAATTTTATTATTGTTTTCTCGCTCTATGTTGATGGCTGAATTGAGTTTTACAGGAAAATCCTTGATTATTAGATCATCGGCCGTTCGGGGAAGTTCTCAGTTGAACCAACCAACTCCCAATTCGTGTTTTCTAAAGAGTCCATTTTGAATTTGATCCTGTGCTTATCATAAGATATTTTTATGGGTGATGCATGAGGGTTTTGAAATCAATATCTCTAAAAATTAAAAAAACTAAAATTTTTTGTGCTAAATCATTAGATCTGGTTGTTGAGAGCTTCAGATCATCAGATCTTGGAGCAGAGTCGGACTCACACTCCCTAGATATGATAGATTTGCCATTTATGTACATAGATCTGTAGTTAATTTTAGTTTTCTGATTTTGTTTTTCAGGGTTTTAGTGTTTTTTGGGTCATTGTGTATATTGTTTGGGTGTTTCTTTTTTTTTTGTATTGCGGCTACAGATCTGAAGTTGAAAGTTGTGCAAAGTCCATATCTAGGCTCTGAAGGCTAAGATCTATATTTCTAGCTTTCATTAACATCATTTTGGTAGGGATAATGTCCAAATTTCACAGTCCAAAGGTTAAAATTAAAATTCAGATCTGGAAATTTCGTGAGGGTTTAAGAACCAAATCTGAGGGAGGTGGATTTCATAGATTTCAATAAGGGTTTCATTGATCAATTTTAAGCTGAAGTAGAAGATCTTGGTCTGGAAATTTCTCCTCGGTTCTTGGGTTGCAATTTCTCTGCTACCTAGGGTTTCCTAAGAGCAAGATTTCAAAAAAAAATTCTCTGTTGTTTCCTGGAAAAATTTGAAATTATTTTTGGGCTTTGAATTTTTTTTTAAAATATCTGGAGAAATCTGATTTTATGCCTGAGTTTTGTATGTCACCTAACCTTCATGCGTTTCTCATCCTCACCCATTGCTGCAGCTCACCATACACTGCCATAGAAGCCTGCCTTCTCCATTCTGCAGCTTTCACATCGTGCTACCTCAAACCTGCAAATAGCCCCTCATTTATGTCATCCTCTCTGCCATCAAACCCTCGTAAAACCTCCACGCATCCTTCTATCCTCTCCGCGCTTCTTCATTTGCTGCTCCAACCCTATCCGGAGCCCTTCTAAAACCCTTCCTCTCGTGCGTCTTTTCTCCCTAACCCCTAATCGTTGCTCCAACTTGTAGCAAACCCCGTAGCTACAGCTCCCACTTAGTTCCCTAAACCTACACGCTTTTTCTTTTACACTGCCATCACACTCCGCGCTACCATTCTTCTCGACCAGCTCCCTGCAAGCCGCATTTTGGACCTACAAACACAAGATCAAAGTTCCATTTTCCCTCATGCATCTATTCCATATCTCCTCGCTCTATCCATGGCTTTCAAATGCTGCTTTGATCCACCTTTTGTAGAGCTCCTCTTTCCCTTCCGCAATCTCCAAGGCTCTCCCTCGGCCTTCTCTCGAGCCCTCACAGTCTTGGCCCTTATTTCCCTTCAAGCTCTCCCTCCACCATCTGAACCCATTGTCACCAAAAACACTTCAATTTTTGTGTTCAGGTTAGTTCTTTTTCGATTTTGTTTCATTTGTATTTTAGTTAAAGCTTAGGGTTAGCATAGGTGTTTTGATTTTCATTTTTTTTTTCTTTTTTTTTTTTTGATTCTGTAATCTATGATTTTTTTGATTTTTTTAATTTAAAATTTGCAAAAATAAAAAATCTAAAATAAAGTTTAAAAAATATATTAATAAATAAATAAATAATAAAAAAAAAACTATAAAATTATGAAGTGTTTTTATGTTTTATTTAATAAAAAATAAAAAATAAAATCAAAATTCGATTTTTGATTAAATTTTGTTTTTATTATTTTGTTTTATTGACTTTGATAAAATTAAAAAATCATAAAAATTTCTAAAAGATTAAAAAAAAATCCAAAAAGATTTTGTGATTGAGAATAAAAAAAATTAAGGGGTTTCTTTTTCGCTTAAACTTCATAATTTTTAATATGACCTATTGCCCATAATTTTTTTTTATTTTTTAACCCTTTGATTAAATTAAGTTCCTAAGGAATAATTAAAAAAAGTTAGCCTAAAGTTCCTTAGTGTCATTTGGTCATTAAATGCATTTTTTATGTCTTTCCTATGCTCAAGGTGCAATAAACATTTTAAATCATATTTTGCTATTATAGAAAATTCATTCTAGATCTTGGCCATTAATGATAATCATCTTAAATCTGGAATATCTTGCGTCATTCAATTTTGGGCATTTATTGATTATTCATGATTCTCATTGTTCGTCACATATTGGAAAATCGTTCTGGATAACATGTTTTATTGATGGTTAATTCAAATATCAAAGGCACTGGTCTATAATTGTTTTTATCTTGTGGTCATGTCTTGTTTACGCTGGCATTTAATCTATCAATCTAATTTAATCATTTAGATTCATCAAGTTGTCCATCATTTAAATCCCCTAGAGCTTGTGATCCACAGTCTTTCTCATCCATTTACCTTAGGGACTACCCCCCTTGACTTGTCTAGGAAAGAGTCTAAACAGAGTGAGTAAGGATCGAGAGTGACAGCCCTTACTCTGAGTGTTTTCATCGTGCCTAGATAGTTTGCATGACAACAGGGGTATTTTGAGAAATGAGGTGGCCTCAGATTTTTCTCTCCCCGTCATTCCACTAACAAGAAACCATGCCACTATTATTGTGAGAGGCCTCTCCATATAGATCACCCCTAAACTCATAAGCGGAACTACAACACTTCCTCGAGGAGTGCCTTAGAGAAAGGAAGACAAGGGAGATAGACAGACTGCCAAGAAGAAATTCTTTTTAAAGGGAGAGGAGCCCATTGAGGACAACAAATGGAATAAGGAGAACAAGGCTACCATACCCTTGGAGTGAGCTAAGCTACCACCTTATAAAATACATATCATGTGAAGGTAGGTATAGTGTGGTTTATGGTTATCACTTTAGGCTCCTTGAAGAATTGAGATTTTGAGCAGAAACACATCCACACCACAGGCTCAGCATACCATACTTCCTTCTGCAATCACTGATAAATACAAGCATAAAGGTGCAGAAGGGGAACCCCCAACAGTTAGCCAATCATGGGTTAATTAGAATCAACATAGAATATGCCCTCCAAAACCTCATAATACCTATCCAATGGGATATTTTCAGAGACATGCAAACAGACGTGGATATCAAAGCCTTCACGTATAATATTAGCCCTACTGTCAGTGAAAAGGATGAAGAAGAGATAGAAACATACGGAGAAGAAGTAGAGAGGGATGAAGAGGAGATAGATGAGGATGAAGAGGAAGAGAAAGAGAAATAAGGTGATGAAGAAATAGAGGAAGATGTCAAGGAGGAAATTGATAAAAAAGATGAGGATATAGAGGGAGAAAAGGAATGGAAAAGCATAGGTAAAACTGGAAATGGAAAAGAGGGGGAAAAGACAAGGAGGAGTCACCTAGGGTGTCTCCAGAACCCATTAAGAGAGAGGCAGCATCTGCCCTTACTGCCCTTAGCACTCGTATCAAACGAAAAGGAAAAATAAAGAGGCAAGCCCCGTTATACTTTAGAACAAGGAAAAGTATGAGAATAAGGCAGGGGAAACCCCAAACTCCAACCAAAGTTCCCATTTTTATTGAGGACAAACCTACACAATAGGAGAAGATGGCTCCTCCTATAAAAACTTAAGAAAAAGGATCCTCAACACAAACCTCACCTAAGTCTCCTATCACCTATGTGACAAGGCTTGTAACTAGGTCTACCTCATTCAAAGGGAAAGGGATCCTACAGGATACACAACAAGACCTACAAGAAGCAGAGGTAGTCCTACATGAAATCCTGCTAAACCTATAGGAAACTCAAAAAATGGATGAGGAGAGAAGTAAGTAGACAGAAACAAAGAGAGAGGACCTAGAGCTAAGGGAACCTAGTCCTCAACCTAAACTTGACTCCTACTATAGATTTATTGAGGGGGGCAGGGTGATTCAACAAAATTTTTCCATTGCATTATTCTTTGAGCTTGAGAAAGAAAGAGCAGGAACTCATAGATGGATGTAGATTTCCAAGTCCAAAGGAGTGGAGGACATTGGTCACCTGGAGGAGAAGCTCAAAGAGATGGGAAGGGAACTAAGTAGCTTGGGGGATAGAGAGGCCATCATGAAGACTGAGTTGGAGGCAGAAAATGCATGGTTGAAGGGAAAACTGCAAGAAAGAGAGAATCAATTGGCATCCATGGTAAGTTTATCTTTGGAAGCAATCTAGTGCAGGATGTGAACTAAGTCCTAAGCACTATACCTTAAGGAACAGCAGCTGTAGTTCCAAATCAAGACCCTAGCATAGAGAGGCACCATGCCATTCTAGGATTATAGACAGTTCATTGATATCTGTTATCAAAGTAGATTAGGTGATATGGCTAAGATGTCTGAGTTATACTTGCATAACATGGCTTTGACAAATATGAATGTATGGGACCCTAATGCATAGCTAGGGGATTTACAGTTGATGGCTTGGGCATCATGGATGAACCATGAGGAAGCAAGGACTGCAGAAATGAAGAGGATATTAGCAAGGGAACAAATGAAGCCTCATATGATCATACCTGAGCAGTCCAATCAAATGGTTGTCATTAGCACACCTAATTTAATTATAAATGATCCTCAACTTGCACCTAGGTATCTTACTGCCCAAGAGCGAGCCATTACACATTTTGAGAACATGTTCAGATTGTTAGGGGATGACAACATGTAATCTTGCCTAAGGAGATGGAATACATTTCCATACAGTTTGAAGATCAGAGAATATAACACTCCTCAAAGGATGAGAGAAGCACTGAGTAGGACACCCATGTACAAGAAATCAATCCAAAGGCTCAATTTCAATTGGATTGGCTTGAGACTCAGTCCACCACTTCTCTCAGGGATTTTAGAAGGAAGGAAGGAAGAATAATAAAGAAAGTCATGGGGGGAGGTAGAAAAGAAGGTAATATTTTATGCACAAGAAGAGGAAACCACAACAAAAGCATGGGATGTCAGTTAGGCAACTAGAGCTATGAAAGACATGGATATTGATTAAGTTGCTCAGAGGATGAGCAACGCTTTCAGTATGGGGTGATGATGAGCCTCATCATTGGGTAATTATATGGGCCTTAATTCACCTCCTAGCTAGTCAAATCAACTCTTCTCACAATTTATTACATGTTTTGATTATATATTTTTTAATGAGATGAGTTAAAGTGAGATGTTATGCTTGGTGGACTAATATGCAATGAATGTGGCTTTGGAAGAGAAAATCAAGGAATTTTGGCAAGAATAAGGTTTTAAGCTCAAATGGGACAAGGGAGAGAGATTTTAGGAGGTAAATCCTCCTCATTTACTCCTCCCCCATTCAAATATTCCTCCATTAATCACACCAGGTCGGAGTGCAATCAGCCAAGTCATGAAGATCAAAAGGTAGTCGAGCAAGTGATATATAAACAGTTAGTTCATCTCGAGTTTGGGTTACAAGCCTCCGTATATTTAAGGAATTCATTGGGGACTTTAGTTGTATAAGTAGAGAGGCCTAGAGCCTCATTAGTATTTGAATTTTTGTTGTAAAAACACTAGTTATTTTCGAGCTCTAGACTTGTGGATGACATCGGTATAATTTTCTGTTTTGATAATGAAAAAGAGCTTTTTCTTGATCCAACAATGAGTTAACTCAGGGCCAAAGCTCTTCGGTTAGGGCCCAACCCTAGCAGCAAAGGCTCCTCTTCTTGTATCTGTATTCTTGGCTTAGTTTCATTGGTTCATGGTTAAAGTCTCTAGAAGTATTTCATTGCATGTATTGTGGATTTGATTAGCTGTTTATTAGTTTGCTTCAATTTGTGCTTTAATTCAGTAGAAGGTTAGAAGGGATAAAAGGAGAACCACAAAGTTGTTATTAGGTGTCTTGGCCTCACCTCTTCCCTGAGGGATCATGATTTGAGGAAAAGACCCTTATGCAGCCCCAAAAAGACAAATTTCCATTTTGTCATAAGATTTAGAGTTTACTGTACTTGAACCAGCATTTGATCATTTTTTCAAGTGTATGATTTAATTACCATCTATTCCATCTTCAACCTTACAATAGATCTCATCCATGATTCCATTTTATTCAACAATTTTCCTCATGCATGAAGTAGACAGCTAGTTCATTAAATTCTTCTTTTCCAGCTTGTTAGAATTCTTCTTGTTTATATGAATTTTTGGAAATTATAAAAGTTTGATGTGGAGTAGGTGCTTTAGAAATATAAAGATATCTCATAGCAGGAAACCACCTTCCAACTTCATCCATCCATAATCATTCCTTTCTTTCACCAAGATCTTCACCAATATCGTCATTTTACATAGAAATTCCTCCAAGCATGTTGAGCGAATCCAACCATCTGCTAACTTTGGTTTTGAGTTTTGAGTGATCCTAGGCATTGTATCTCTCCATTCCACCCATCCACCACCTTCCCTAATCCTTCCATCACCTCCAGCAACCATCATTTTTCTCTCGGCTATATCTTGTAGAAATATAGGGAATCTTGTAGGTTTTTAGTACATCCTATAGGTTTTCTTGTAGCGGCATGTTTTGAGGCCGAATTGAGGGAAAACCTCTAGGAAACCACACTAGGTCACCCAAGGGTCTCCCAAACCTTTCAACCATCTCCTAAACCTCCCAATCATCCACTAGCATCACTAAGCCACCTGCCACATCACCAAAACAGATTAGGGTTTACACTTGATTTTCTAGAAAAAGAACAAAAAGAAAAAAACAGATTTATTTCAATCTTTTACATGCACAGTTGTGATGTTTGATGCCTTGAATTTCCATGCTTTAGATATTAGCATTTCAGACATGTTGGCTCGGAATTCTTGTAAATCATAGTTTCTGAGCAATTAGTTAGAGAATGGTGTGTTTTTATTATAGGATTTCAACCATTTTCCTTATTTGCAGTAGACAAGATTTCTCCTAGAGTAGATATCTCTTTCTTTCATCAGTAATCAGGCTTCTTCTGAATCCATAGAAGTATGGCTTGAAAACCCTAGTGGTCTCTCGCCAGCTGAATAGTGACAAAAGGCAGAACCAACATTTTTCCTTATGTATATAGCACTATCATCTCCAACTTCGTACGAACCCCGGGTTGATAAAGTAAAGCTGGTAGCTCTAGGAGTTGCAACATTCTTGTTGCAATACTGGTGCTCATCAAAATTGTTGGGCATTTCAATTAAAAAAATCCTAATGGAATTCCATCCTCAATGTTTTGTTCATGGTTAACTTTTAACATTCGCCATTTTTTAACTTTCAATTTTTTTTTTTATTAAACTTCTATCAACTTTATGCACATTGTAACACCAAGTGATTATATTGACAACTTATGACATCAATTTGATAGTCTTGAAAGTATACATTACTCCCAGTTTGGTGAGTTTCTTGAAACAAATAACCTTTCAGTATAATAGGCACTTCATATATAAAACTGTTATCATCATAATCTTCCAATAACTTCATCTTTCATTCAGTGCAACACGTCAAATAATACTTGACATTTTCTATGTTGTTAATGGGTGGAACTACAACAAAAACATCTCCTCCATAATAAAACCAATGTAAATTCATGTCATAATTAACATGAAATTAACTTTTATCAAGAGGGACTTGATTTTATTATCTATTTCTAGATCTCTATATTTTAACTATTATCTAGATACTTATACGCATTGATTTTAAAAAAATAAAACGCTATATATATATATATATCCTTTGAAAGCAATTGAAATGTTACCTTGTCTAACAAGATCAAGAACTCGATCAACTTCAAATTATACTATAATCTCCTATGGTTGAATCTCTTCGAAGCTTGCAACTGACATTTTCCCCTTTGTATTTATTTCTATATGTTTCCAATATTTTACATACATATTTTTTTCACAAACATCATTGTATTGTGTGTCCTCTATGCAAATAAGACAAGAACAAGAATGCTTTCTTTTATCAAATGCAAATGCATTCAGTATTCCTTTATTTTAATTGAATGGAATTTTTGAGTCCATTTTACTGTTTCAGCTTCATATGTGATCAATTTGTCTACATCTTTGACTCCAATATGCCAAAAAACCCTATAGTGAATTCATACAAGAATTTAAATATGTGATTTAAAATACAATTTATATATCAAAGATAATCACCCTCACATTGTTTACACTATATAATTTATAAATGTTTAAAATTAGAATATTAATAAAAATTATCATATATTAAAGCTATATACAAGTTAATTTTTATATATGTACATACCTCTGTACCTCCCTTGATGGGTTAGTTTGATGGCTTAGTACAGCATTGCACCATTGAACAACTTGTCCAACTAAGGCAAATATGTTTCCAGAGTGGTCCATTTGATATCTTTGAAGTGCTTCTTTTATACGTGCCCCTACACCATCATGTTCTCCTTTTCCATTACCATTCTCGAAGAAATTCCAACAATTTTTAATGTGGGTTTCCTTATTAAGACGACACAACCAAAAGAATGATTGTGAAGATTTGAATTGACCTGTGCATCCATCTAACCATATCCAATGGTCATTGAATTTTATTCCATGACCTTTCAACAAGTCATAAATCTTATCAAAATAATGTTGTACAAAATTTGTATCATTTGTACAATCATTGCTGATATAAAAGTGATATTCTTTAATAAAATGTTCATTTTCACTCGTGTTTTCCATACCACCAACATTTTTTTCAGCATCTATAAAATATGGACACGCATATAGACATGCTCAGAATGATAATATTCACTCTGTATTTCATTTTGTGCAACAACTGTGTAATTCTCTGCAAAATCATCTGTTGACAAAATAGTCCCTCGTGGAAAAATTTCACGGGATTTTTTGAATTGTAGGTCCTACCATCGAGCTCTATGTGAATTCTTGTGTACTTATAAATGTATGTCTCAATTTTTTTCAAAAATTCTATCATAGGAATTTCTTCTTCTTGTAATTCAATCCTCTTAGCACTTGTATTATTATTTAAACTAATCGATGTATGGATATATTCATATCTCTTCCATTTCAATTTTAGGTTAGACATTGATTGATCACTTCTATCTATAAACTATTTTTTGTGAAATAAAGTCTAATTTCCATAATGATCACATTTTTTACCATCAACACATTTCTTTTGGTAAAATAATTCATAACTTTCTCTTGCACATAGAATTTCAGATATGAAACCATGAATAGTGGAAGTAGGAGGTGAATTATTCCAAATGAATTTATCAAAATAAAGGAAGGTTTCATAATATAATTAAAATTCCACATCATAACGACAACAACAAGTGTCATGTACAGTGATAGGTTCAACACCCCATGGTTTTTGTTGCACAAAACTATTGATTGAGACATTAATTCCATGATTTTCTTATATGAACTTATTGAAAAACTCTATCTGAGTGGTGTCCAAGATATGTTTTGCATGTTCTTCACACTGCTTTCGTACTATTCTTTGCTGCATCACATCCCTTGCTTTTTGTGAAACACTTGAATTTTTCTTCCAATATTCACATATTATTTTTTTTAAATCTTCTCCAAGTCGATCTTTGTATGGCTGCCTACAAATAACTGCCCAACAAGCGAGCTCATCATTTATATCTATTCGCAATCGAATTTCCTATGTTTGTGCAATGTTTTTCGTGAGGTCCCTCGTATTTTTGGCATAAATTTTACCAAACAATTTTCTTTAGTACTTGATGAAATCACTACCATGAGTATTTCACTACTTGCAACTACATCATTTTTCTTTCTAGATCTTCCAATTTTTTTTAGAGCACTATTTATATTCTGAATCACATTATCCTTCACCTTTTTATCTTTCGTTGATTTTCAAATACCCAATAGAGTAGTAGCATCTTTTAATTTCTTTGATGTTAAGGGACCTCTCAAAATTTGAGCTTATAATGTCACACTTTCATCTTTGAATAACTTCTCAATAATGACCTTAACACGATATCGTATAACATGGTCAGTTTTTTTAACTCCATATATGTCAATGTCAACACTTTCTTACATCTTATCATTGATATTGATATATTGATTTCATTTGTACATATGAAAATTAAATGTAAATGGGTATAAATATTCATTAAATAATTAAATTAAAAATAGAGTTTAAATGGAATTGAAATTAATAAATATGTATAATTTCAATAATAAGCATGACATATACATACATACTTGATGGTGATTCAACTTCTTCACTTGAATCTTTTTCAACATCTTCAACACCATCATCAATCATTGGTTCATTATCTTTTTAACTTTGTCTTTCAAAATTTTTAATCTCATAATTAATGTTATGAGGAATACCTCTCTTTGTTTACATTGCAAAATATTTTTCAAATTAGTTCATCAAATAAAATTTAAATTCCATAATACACTAGTTAAATTTTAAATATCATTTATAATATTTACATTTACATATCTGCTTCAAATTCTAGTTGAGATTATTTCCCTTTTAATATTTACACGTTCTTCCTTTTTTCTTTTGTAATAGTTTCTTTGCCTCAATGTTTCTTGTTCAATCATATTTTCTCTTGAAATTTATTTGATTTCCTATGATAATTCAATCTATGTAGATTTTTAAAATCCAACAAAAAAAGTCAATTTCAAAATCTTGCAAAAAAAAACTCACTTTCAAAATTATAGACCAAAAACTCACTTTAAAAATTCAGCAAAAAAGACTTACTTTAAAAAAAAAAACCCACTTTAAAAATTCAGTTAAAAAAATTTACTTTTAAAAAACTCACTTTAAAAATTCAGCATAGAAAAGTCAATTTCAAAATTTGCCCAAAAGACTAACTTTAAAATTAAGCCCAAAAGATTTGAAAATTAAGCTAAAAAATCTTACTCTAAAATTCAGCCCAAAAATTTTAAAAAATTAAGCTAAAAATCTCACTTTAAAAACTCAGCCCAAAGATTTACTTTAAAAATTAAGCTAAAAAATCTCACTTTAAAAATTCAACCCAAAAAAATTTCTTTAAAATTGAGCTAAAAAATTTCAATTCAAGAATTCAACCCAAAAGACTTACTTTAAAAATTAAGTCCAAAAAGTTTTCCTTTAAAAATTCAGCGTAAAAGATTTAGTTAATTTAAAAGTTCATTCCAAATGAAAAAAAAGTGAGAAAATAAAGTTTTGGCTCCATTTATTTATATCGTTCGTGTAAAACATTTTTTCGGTACCTTTTCACATTATTAACTAGGAGTTTGGCTTCAATATATATGCATAATAAACAATACTCCCCGTTAAAGAGGTGACCATGGCATTTTCTTCATCGAACCATTGTAACTATACGTGTTCTATAGATAATTCCCTGAATGGTAAATTGTTATACGCTTCCTTCGATACTTTCTCCAAGTGTAGGATATCCCATACTCTTAATATATATATATATACAGTTAGAAGACCCTTATTGCTTTGAGGTGTATTCCGATGCTACTCATTCAAGATGTGGTAGCTCTTTGCTTATACATAGTCACGATATAATGATCCTTGAATACTTATACGTGCCCTGCTACCAAATATCTCGCCCTCTTAATGTTATGTATGGCTTTGTATGGGATTCGATGGTGTAACTACGTGAATGAATCCAAACCTGCTTCTTATCGTTGTAATGAGGATTACAATGCATACAAACCCATGTGGTATACGATTTCTATGCTCAGAACCTCAATGTGATATGTGTGTGATGCCTTATCTTTTTCGTTTTGTCCCTAAATTATCTTTAGTATGCAACCTATTACCTCGCATGTAGTTTTAAATAAACTGAGTTGATTAGGCACATTATTGACTGAAGGTTATTCATGGATACTCAATGCTATTGGTAGTGTTAACTAATGGAGACAGTATTTATGAGAATAGCCACCATTCCCAACTTTTAATGTCGTCATACTTTAATTAAATGCTCCCCTGCTCCATTGTAGAATGGTAAGAAAGATTGTACGCCTAGAGAATGACATGTCCAACACTACCAAGCTACCACAGAGCCAATGCAACACACCCCATCTGCCAGTCACATGGGAAGCGTCCGAATTTTGGTTTATGTGTACAGCTCAGTTGGTGTGAAGCATTCCTATAGTTGGGAATACCTCTCTTCCATCCCTAAACCTTTCCGCTTCTCTTTAATTTTGTCCTTTTGCGGTTAAACTATGCCCTGGTCTCTACCAAAATGATAGCTAAGAGGTTTGAACAACTGCCTTGGTTACTCGAGTATGCGTATGCACGTCCTCTATTCCTTGTTCTGCAAGTTCAATACTGAGATACTGAGATTATCAATGGCATACGACTTCACTGTTGTGTTCTTACCTCCGATATTGTTTTCTATAATTACTGCAGAGCGATGAGTAGTGCAGTGCGCCAACTTTCTCCTAAAGGTGAAATTCTCGGGGCTTAGTTCGAAATATGTCGTAACCGTATTCTCCGTGAGGGATGCACATTGCAACATTTCTTGACAGCAATCTCTCCTAACCTATTTACCATGTCAAGCAATGGTAATGATTCAGGTAATCCTACCTGTGAATCATTTCTTATCTTTTATACCCATATTGGGATTGCACCATTCACATATTCCCTCTTACTGGTTATTGTAGTTATATTCACATTACTATGACGGTTTCCAGGTGTATGGGCATCAACACCTCTTGTCGAGATTTCAACGAAGATTCGGGTCATGCTCTCCTATTGATACGATGTCTTTACCACCAAGGCATATTTTAATAGGTAAGGTGCATACTTGACTCCGAGGTTAATATGAATGTTATGTTGGGCGTGCTTATTTTATGCCTCTTATGTGTGTCTGTGGTTGAATTTTTCTTTAGAAGGATTCTGAACCTAAAGTATGGAATGGTGGTGCTATGGTTGGCAAAGTACACAGACCGACGCCCTCATTTTCCTCTTATATAAGTATAAGAACTGCCATCTCCCCAAGCAAATTTGGTTCGCTAACAGGTGCAACAAGGGCTTCCCTTTTCCACTTGTCATTTTTATCGATTCGTGTTACCAGCTCTTAGGTTTCATTTCTTGGTTTATTTTTCTATGTACATTTCCCAATTCCTTTATTCTTGCAACAGAGACTCAAACGCAACTGCCAAGTTAATCCTCTTTCTGACAGGTACTTTGCATCCTCTTCAGTGGATTATTTATATTTCCTGCATTAATTTAAATCTATAAACTTAGTAATGCTTACTTGGGTGCCTTTCTTCTGCATCTTGCAGGTACGCTCTGTTCCTATTGTAGTTCTTTAGATTTATGGACTTTATACCACGTGTGGGTGCCCTTGATTAATAATTTCAGCATTTGGGGCGTTCCAGGTTTGTAACTAATCCTTGGCGAGGATTTCGGCATAATTACTTTCACCATGCTTCCTGAGATACAGGAAAAGAATGATTGGCCTATTGTAGAAGTTTGTTGTTGCAAAAAATTATGTGGGTTTTCATTTCTAGTGAATTCTCAATTCATAGCTTGTATCAATAGAGACCTGTCGCTTTCAATGGATGCTAAACTCACTGGTTGTAATTTATTAAATTCAAGTGCCCTTGATTGCATAGTTTCGATTTTGTAGGCTTTATTGAAGCCCGAGCCTCTAATATTATTTCTCTACCATTAAATAATTTGTGACATATTTGAACACTAATGACAATAAATATTTAAGATGTTAATCCGAAATTTTGGACCTGCCTTATCAATTTCTTTTTCTTGTAGAATATGCTTGGTATGTCGCTGCTTGAGCTAGATGGGTTATAGATCATTTTCACTACGCCAAAATATCGCGTTATTTGAAGTTACTACCGACTGGGTCTTTAGGCTGAACATTTTACTTTTTCCTCATTTTTTTATACTATATTTGGCTAGCTTTCCGAACAACTGCACTCTATTACATTCTGGGAATTCTCATTTTGAATGACTATGAGCATTCCGAGTTCAATTCAGTTCCGAGTTCAATTCAGCGGTTCCAACTTTTACAAGTTTAGGAATCACGATAGTCACATCGATATGGTAATAAAGAGAATAATTTATTGTTACTATTCTTTACTGCATTACTTACGTGGTTGTGAGAAGTATACTACCCCTAACTATTGTACTGGAAGTATTTCTCTCCCAATTCTGTGCGACGCTTATATCTAGCTTATATATAATGTGCTTCTCTTTTTGTTCCCTTTTCTGAGGTAATAACCAATACGTTTTGTTGTACAAGATCATTATTTTAATACTAGACTTTCAGATCCTCTGTATGTTCTGAAGAAAATACCAAAGTTTGCATGTATCTTCGCGTTACCATATTCTGTTTATAAAAGCCTGCATAGTATTTCTGAAACACTCAACTTCTATTTTACCAATTGTTCTATGTGTAGCTGTAAGCATTGTTGAATTGGCTTGATTATACTCAAGCCCATTATATTCTTTAGCCATAGCTGAATTACATTATTTCTAAGTATCATTCTTGTCTTCCATTATATATATGTGCATGTATACAAGGTAATGCTCATTCCCATACCTTTTTATTTATTCTGAACAATACGTTATTGCTCAAATATGTATACTTTCTTTAGACAAATACCAATTTTTTGTTTTTCTTTTCATTCTTATGAATGAAGTTCTTATCGGTGATGTGGCCCGTCCACACGGCCCCTCGCCAATTCACTCCCTCACGGTACTTTCGGATATTGGTTATTCATTATGGTTGATTGTTAATCTTTTGCGCTCGATTCGATAATGAATGCGAAGGTGATTATTCAGCTACCTCCTGGTACTTCGTCCGTCCTCGCGGTAACACCTGTCCCCCTTGAGTTTGCTGAAACCCTAATTCTCCCGGTTGCCCTTTTGTCTGGTCAATTCACGCTCATTGTCATTGTTGCTCTGCTGTTTCACTCCTCTGCGGTCTCTTTTCGAGCTCGGCTCCGCCTCTGTGATAACTGTCGATACTTAGCTGATTTTCTGTGGATTTCTTGCTCAATATTATGGTTTGACACCGTATTTCTGCCTGCGTATCTGGTTCATGCGTTCATTGGTATGTTATGACTCTGTTCTTGGTTTTCTTGTTGGCTTTTTCCCGTGGGTTACTCTGTCGACTGGTTATCCTTCTGCGTTATTGATTGTCTCGGCCAATGGCACTGCAATTTATGGTAATTTCTCAGTGTTGAGGGTTTCTATTGTGCTCAGTGGCAATGTAAAGTCGATGGGCCTGCAACTGATGTTCTCCGGCATTCAACTCGACGTTCAGGTAACTTATGGTTCCCTGCTATATTTACTTATTCGCTTCTCGAACTGTGACTGACAAACTCGGCCCCTCTGTGGTCAGGTTTTGTCTCGATGAATAGAGGAATCATTCACCTACAGGTATAGTATCCTCCTTTCTTCTTTACTCATCGTCCTTCCAGCTATTTCGTTCATTTGTTTTTAAGCTTATGGTTGATTTTCGGGTTCAGGGTTTTGTCATACCATCAAACCCTAACTTATTTTCTTTCCGTCGTTACAGGTGACGGCTCCGTGGCTCCTTGCAACAGGTTACGGCTTTGTATTTCCGGGTAGTTCTGTGCTCTTTATTTAGTTGCTTTCATGTTCATTTGGTCTGCCTGTAGCTTCTTGCTGGATTGTAAACTTAGGTGCCCTGGTGGCCTTCGGCTATTTGCTATACTCTCGTGTCTGTATATTGGTTGCTGTAGTGGTTGAGGGTTTGGTGTGTTCCAACCGTGGCCGTGACTCTTCGGTTCTCTGTCACGTCTGTTAGTGGTCGAAGTGGTTCATTGAACCCTCGTCACGAGTTTCGTTTGTAAACTATTTGATTATGTCAGGCATGCAATGTAATATGTATATATTTTTGAATTTGCAAATTTCGTGATTAGTTTTCTGGGATTGTCTCTTACCCAGTTTCGACCTTGGGTCGTTGTGTTCCTCGACTTCGTTCTTCTGTTCACGCCTGTTGTTCACTTGTCTGGATTCGCCTTACGCTCGGTTGTTTGAAATATCGTTTCTGTATTCACCTGCAATGCTATTTACTATGCGACTGTTTTCACATATATTTAAGTTTGTTCTAGTGACTCTCTATCACTGTATTTGTCTACCGAATAATTTGTACAGAACTCCTATTACATAGAAATCTTTAATTACAAAAGGACTCAGGTATTTTGTTTATACATTTGCTTGTGCACAGAATTTTTAGATGAAGGAAAAAGTTTCTCTCTGTCTATTACTTTGATTATATATTTTTGTTGCTTAGCTGCTGAACGCTTTCTGAGTTTTTGGTTTGTCCATTTATACAATAGATACAATTCGTTTGATAATTGTAGGCAGTTACCTTTTACAGTCTGTTAGACAGTTATGTCATTTCAGTTTTGTTTGGCAGTTAATAAAACTTACTCTGCTTGTCTTCTTTTGTCTAATTTGTCTCTCTAGTCCCACAAAGGGTTACTGTTTACATTATTGGCAATAATCTAATTCTATTAACTACAATTGACACCTGTGGCTACAGTAAAGTAAAATAACTAAAATTAACCAACAGAAACTAAAAACTGTAGTTGACTTTGGTAAAGAAAATAAAATAAAAATGCAAGAACCTGACAGACTTGCTGTCCTTTGTCGAACTGTTTAACCTTCCCAGTCTTTTTTAGAAACTTTGTCCGCCCTGTCTCGGTCTTCGCCCTGTCGACCAGATGCTCCTGCATCAGGCTGCCGGGGTAAAAGAGAGATCTCATGGCTCCGTTCCATGAGCTCCTCCACCGAGTAGCCTGCCTTCCGAATCTATGCTTCGTCGAGCCAGGAACTGTCCTCCATTGGACGGTCCTTCCACTTGATGAGATAACGCAAATACTCCTTTCTGCGCGTCCTTTTGGCTACCTGTGTGCTGATGATTCCTTCAATTTCGTGAGTCTTAACCGACGGTAATTGTTTCTTCCAAAGACTGCTCTCGAACTGGGTGTCTTGTTGTGGCTGTACCATGTTTTCGTCTGCTGCCTGGGCATGATATGGCAACAGGTCTACCACGTTGAATATGGGCGATATGCCTATATCAGGTGGCAGCTGAATTTCATATGCATTCGCTGAAAACTTGCGAAGAATTTTGCATGGGCCGATTTTCTTAAACTTCAGCTTGTTATACGTTCCCTTAGGAAACCGTTCCCAATGCAAATGCGCAAGCACTTCGTCTCCAATCTCGAAATGTACCTCACGCCGTTTGATGTCTGCATGCTGTTTATATTTCTGCGTGCTGTCCTGTAATCTCATTTTAACTTTCTCGTGCAGTTCGCTCATTGCTTCGGCAAAATCTTCCCCATCTGCACTCCTTCTTTCCAGTTGTCCTAAGTCCCGTAATTCATGTACTCCCCGCGGATGCATACCATATAAGATTTGGAATGGGCTCAGACCTGTGCTTCGGTTAGGCGAATCTTTGTAAGAGAATTCGGCCTCGGCCAAAGCTCGATCCCACAATTGCGAGTTTTCTCCTGTCAAACTTCACAATAAGTTGCCCAAACTTCTGTTCACCACTTCCATCTGTCCATCAGTCTGCGGGTGATACGCGGAACTGAAATTTAACTGTGTGCCCAGCTTTTTCCACAGGGTGCGCCAAAAATGCCCTGTAAATTTTACATCCCTGTCTGATACTATAGTCTTTGGTAAGCCATGTAATCGAACTACTTCTGTGAAGAAGAGGTGTGCCACATTGGTGGCGTCGCTAGTCTTCCAGCACGGAATGAAATGAGCCATCTTGGAAAATCTATCCACCACCACCATCACTGAATCATAACCCCGCTGCGTTCTAGGCAATCCTAGGGCAAAGTCAATGCTGACTGAATTCCATGGTCTGCTTGGAACTGGTAGGGGCGTATATAACCCAGTATTCTGGCTGTTCCCTTTCGCCAGTTGGCAGATTTTACACCTAGTTACATATCTCTGTACGTCCCGACTCATTTTCGGCCAGTAGTAAAAATGTCCTAGCTGTTCCAATGTTTTATCAACAGCAAAATGTCCTGCTAAACCTCCGCTATGTTTCTCTTTCACTAGATTTTCCCTCATCGAACAATCTGGAATACATAGCTGTCCACCACGAAATAACAATCCTTCCTGCAAATTAAAATCCAGCCATGGGCTTGTATTTCGTAAGACGGGATTTTGGCATGCCTCAAAGGCTTCCTTGAAATCCGCGTCCATCTGGTACAAATCCTTCAAATACTCAAACCCCATCACCTGTATGCTGCTTTCCTGTAAGATCAAAGCTCTTCTGCTTAAAGCATCCGCCACTTTGTTGCCTTGCCCACTTATATGCTTCAGCACGAAAGTAAAACTCTGTAGGTACTCCACCCACTTGGCGTGCTTATGGTTCAATTTGTGCTGCTGTGTTATGTACTGCAACGCAGAATTATCAGAGAACAAAACGAACTCATTACCTAGTAAGTAGTGCCTCCAATGCTTCAAGGCTTGAACCACTACATAGAATTCTTTGTCGTATGACGAATACTTCTGCCGGCTTTCATTTAGTTTCTCACTAAAGAATGCCACAGGTCTGTCCTCTTGACTGAGTACAACACCGATAGCTGTCCCGCTTGCATCACACCGAACCTGAAAAGGTTTGCTGAAATTGGGCAGCCTCAAGATTGGCCTCTCCGTTATTTTCCGCTTCAGAAGTTGAAAACTGTCTTCTGCCGCTTTAGTCCAGCAAAAAGGTTGACTGGCCTTTTTGATGGTCTCTAGCATTGGCGCGCAGATTTCACTAAAATTCTTAATAAACTTTCTGTAAAAACTTGCCAAACCATGAAAACTACGTACCTCGAATAAACTCTTTGGTGACATCCAACTCATGATCGCTGTAATCTTCTCTGGGTCCATTTTCAACTCATTCTCCGCCACTACGAACCCCAGATAAATTAACTCCATCTGTAGGAAAGTGCATTTCTTCAAATTTACCAGCAGTTCATTCTGCTGCAGCTTCTCGAATACTCTTCGGATATGTTGAAGGTGTTCTCTTTTTGTCCTGCTAAAAATTAAAATATCATCCAGATAGACTATCACGAATTTTCTAATAAATTCCTTTAACATTTCGTTCATCAGTCTCATAAAGGTACTTGGAGCGTTACTCAACCCAAACGGCATAACCAACCATTTGTACAGTCCTTCGTTGGTTTTGAAGGTTGTCTTCCATTCGTCGCCTTCTCTAATCCTGATCTGATGATACCCACTTTTCAGATCGATTTTCGTAAAATACGCTGCCCCACTAAGGCAATCCATCATGTCATCCATCCTAGGCAAGGGAAACCTGTAACGGATGGTGATCTTGTTTATAGCTTGCGAATCTGTACACATTCGCCACTCTCCACCCTTCTTGGGCACAAGGACTGTAGGTACTGCACAGGGGCTTAAACTCTCTCTGATCAGTCCCTTGTCCAACAATTCCTGTACTTGTTTGCACACTTCTTCATTGTCCTTTGGACTCATTCTGTACGCTGCCTTGTTCGGTAAACTCGCTCCCGGTATAAAATCGATATGATGGCTGATGCTCCTTTTAGGAGGTAACTTATCAGGCAACTCCTCAGCCGCAATATCTTGAAATTCTTCTAACAACTCCTGTACTTCCTTAGGCAATTCTGTTTTCTCTAGGCTCAGTAAGACTGGCTTCATCCTCCTCACAACTGCAAAATTTATTTCAGTTTCATCAATTTGTTTTATGAACTATTTTCCTCCCAATAATAACGCCTTTGTTCCGCTAGATTCTGTTGAATCTTCCTCTTTGATGGGCACGAGTGTGTGTTTGACCCCATCCTTTGTAAAATTGTAACAATTCGTCTTCCCATCATGTTTCACCCTCCTGTCATACTGCCATGGTCTTCCGAGCAGTATGTGGCACACGTCCATGGGCATAATATCGCAGACCACTGTATCGTGGTATTTGCCAATGCGAAACTCCACCTCGCATTGTTCATCAACCAACAGCTGGTGGCCTTTCTGTAGCCACGACACCTTGTAAGGTGTGGGGTGTTTCAGCCGCTTTAACCCCAACTTTTCTACCATCTCAGTGGCAACCAAGTTATCCGTACTCCCGCTGTCTATTATCACCTTGCAGCATTTCCCATGCAATTTACAGACTGTCCGAAACAGTGACTTTCGCTGTGTCAGTTCAGACACTTCCTTGGTTGGCTTTAACAGAACTTTATTCAGAAGCAATGCTTCTCCTGTTTCTGCCACGTCTTCCACTTCCCGTGGTTGCACTTCAGCTTCTTCCGGCTGAACCATATACGTTCCTCTCTGACCTGTCTGCTCAACTTCTTGGCATTCAAAGGATCGATGTCCCCATTTTTGACACCTGTAGCACTGGAAACCAGTTCCTCTTCCGCGGCCATTCCCTCGTCCTCGCTGATATGACCGACCTCCTCTAGTGCTGTCTCCTTTGTCTGCTATCCCTGAAGTTTTTGAGCTGCTGCCTTCTTCACTATTTGCAGCACTCTTTCCTCTTCCGTAGGACTGTCCTCGTCCTCTACGATTTCCTCTTCCTCTCCTGTTATTCTGCTTTCTATTAATTTTCTCCTCAGCCTTCACAGCACTCTGAAAGGCTTCCTCAATACTTCTGGCAGAAAGAATGCTAATTTCATCCAGGATCTCCATCCTCAAACCGTTGACATACCGTGCTGTCTTTTCAGGAGTCTCATCTGTGTAACCAGCATGTAGATTGACCTGGTAGAACTCTTTCGTGTACTCTTTGACAGTCATACCCTTCTGTCTCAAATTCTGCACTCTCCGACATAGCTCAACGTGGTAATCTTTCGGCAGAAATCTGCCCTTCAGTTTCGCTACCATCCTCGCCCAGTTTCGTATGGGTAATTTATCCAGTCTTTTTCTGTCTGCCTGGACATTATCCCACCACAAGAGAGCATGCCCTTTTAATTTAGTAGCAGCGAACTTAACTTTCTTATCCTCCTTAATTTCTTCATTCTCAAAGTATTTATCCAGTTCGCTTATCCAATCTAATAGGATATCAGCAGACAGACTACCATCATAATTTGAAATTTCTGTCTTTGGCTTGCTGCTGGCCAATAGGATTGAACGCAGCAGTCTTAATTCTGGAGCTTGTTCGTCAGAAGCTTCTGCAGTAGCTACTGCTTCTTCCTCACTCTCATCTCCCAATTCTGGGTCTCTTCGTCTACCCACTTCCACCGCTTCCAAGCGAGCTGTAAGAACTCTAATCTGTTCTCTTAATCCTTCATCTGCTCCCCTTCGTGCACCTCTTCCATGCCCTCGTCTTGGCGGTTGTCCTTCTACCATATTCCTCTAACTAATTAATAAAATAAAAAAAAACCTGCTCTGATACCAATTGATGTGGCCCGTCCACATGGCCCCTCGCCAGCTCACTCCCTCACGGTACTTTCAGATATTGGTTATTGATTATGGTTGATTGTTAATCTTTTGGGCTCGATTCGATAATGAATGCGAAGGTGATTATTCACCTACCTCCTGGTACTTCGTCCGTCCTCGCGGTAACACCTGTCCGCCTCGAGTTTGCTGAAACCCTAATTCTCCCGGTTGCCCTTTTGTCTGGTCAATTCGCGCTCATTGTCATTGTTGCTCTGCTGTTTCACTGCTCTGCGGTCTCGTTTCGAGCTCGGCTCCACCTCTGTGATAACTGTCGATACTTAGCTGATTTTCTGTGGATTTCTTGCTCAATATTATGGTTTGACACCGTATTTCTGCCTACGTATCTGGTTCACGCGTTCATTAGTAAGTTATGACTCTGTTCTTGGTTTTCTTGTTGGCTTTTTCCCGTGGGTTACTCTGTCGACTGGTTATCCTTCTACGTTATTGATTGTCTCGGCCAATGGCGCTGCAATTTATGGTAATTTCTCAGTGTTGAGGGTTTCTATTGTGCTCAGTGGCAATGTACAGTCGATGGGCCTGCAACTGATGTTCTCCGGCATTCAACTCGACGTTCAGGTAACTTCTGGTTCCCTACTATATTTACTTATTCACTTCTCGAACTGTGACTGACAAACTCGGCCCCTCTGTGGTCAGGTTTTGTCTCGATGAATAGAGGAATCGTTCACCTACAGGTATAGTATCCTCCCTTCTTCTTTACTCATCGTCCTTCCAGCTATTTCGTTCATTTGTTTTTAAGCTTATGGTTGATTTTCGGGTTTAGGGTTTTGTCATACCATCAAACCCTAACTTATTTTCTTTCCGTCGTTACAGGTGACGACTCCGTGGCTCCTCGCAACAGGTTACGGCTTTGTATTTCTGGGTAGTTCTGTGCTCTTTATTTAGTTGCTTTCGTGTTCATTTGGTCTGCCTGTAGCTTCTTGCTAGATTGTAATCTTAGGTGCCCTGGTGGCCTTCGGCTATTTGCTGTAGTCTCGCATCTGTATATTGGTTGCTGTAGTGGTTGAGGGTTTGGTGTGTTCCAACCGTGGCCGTGACTCTTCAGTTATCTGTCACGTCTGTTAGTGGTCGAAGCGGTTCATTGAACCCTCGTCACGAGTTTCGTTTGTAAACTATTTGATTATATCAGGCCTGCAATGTAATATATATATATATTTTCGAATTTGCAAATTTCGTGATTAGTTTTCTGGGATTGTCTCTTACCCGGTTTCGACCTTGTGTCGTTGTGTTCCTCGACTTCGTTCTTCTATTCACGCCTGTTGTTCACTTGTCTGGATTCACCTTACACTCGGTTGTTTGAAATATCGTTTCTGTATTCACCTGCAACGCTATTTACTATGCAACTGTTTTCACATATATTTAGTTTTGTTCTAGTGACTCTCTGTCACTGTATTTGTCTACCAAATAATTCGTACAGAACTCCTATTACATAGAAATCTTTAATTATAAAAGGACTCAGGTATTTTGTTTATACATTTGCTTGTGCACAGAATTCTTAGATGCCGGAAAAAGTTTCTCTCGGTCTATTACTTTGATTATATATTTTTGTTGCTTAGCTGCCCAACCCTTTCTGAGTTTTCAGTTTGTCCATTTATACAATAGATACAATTCGTTTGATAACTGTAGGCAGTTACCTTTTACAGTCTGTTAGATAGTTATGTCAGTTCAGTTTTGTTTGGCAGTTAATAAAACTTACTTTCCCTGTCTTCTTTTGTCTAATTTGTCTCTCTGGTCCCACAAAGGGTTACTGTTTACATTATTGGCAATAATCTAATTCTATTAACTACAATTGACACCTGTGGCTACAGTAAAGTAAAATAACTAAAATTAACCAACAGAAACTAAAAAATGTAGTTGACTTTGGTAAAGAAAATAAAATAAAAATGCAAGAACCTGACAGACTTGCTCTCCTTTGTCGAACTGTTTAACCTTCCCAGTCTTTTTTAGAAACTTTGTCCGCCCTGTCTCGGTCTTCGCCCTGTCGACCAAATGCTCCTGCATCACTCGATCATCCTGAGTTAGATAATCATGTCTAACTATCTTCCCCACGAACATCCTGGTTATGAAATCAAATTAGGTGGTTCCCACTTAATGGAGAATCCTACACATGCAATTTACATTTCGATGGTATTTTCCCACAAACATCCTGCTTATGAAATCAAATTAGGTGGTTCCCACTTAATGGAGAATCCTACACATGCAATTTACATTTCGATGGTATTTTCTCAGGAATTTCTATCAAAAGTGTATCAATTCTATCTTTAGTCAATAGGGCCTATAACTTCCTGAGTTTCCTCTAACTGAAGTCCTAGTCAATAGTAATTAATGAAAAACTATGCAACCACATCTTTTTTGCATGCATATAAAATGAAGCAACATTCTACATTTCGATGGTATTTTCCCACGAACATCTTGGTTATGAAATCAAATTAGGTGGCTCCCACTTAATGGAGAATCCTACACATGCAATTTACATTTCGATGGTATTTTCTCAGGAATTTCTATCAAAAGTGTATCAATTCTATCTTTAGTCAATAGGGCCTATAACTTCCTGAGTTTCCTCTAACTGAAGTCCCAGTCAATGGTATGAAAAACTATGCAACCACATCTTTTTTGCATGCATATAAAATAAACCAACATTCTACTAATTGCAAGTGTTGTTGTTACTCCAAACAACTAACATACCTCTTACACCATACAATATTAATTCCACACAGAATATTATGTGTTTCAGTTCAACGGAATAGGTACCCTACCATTTGAAATAAAATCATAGAGCGCATAATAAAATGGAAAGTAGGTCATAAGAGCATCAGAGGAGTACTTGGAAGTTCACATCTACTCACCCAACCTAGAATTTTTCTCCTCAATTCACCACGAGTTGAGTTTTCCTTGCCAGAAATCAACAACCCCTGTTGATTACATCATCAAGTATTTAATACTTGTCTTTCATGATAAAATTTCCTTTTAGTGGCATTCCGTATTTGTGGATCTTTTTCATCCATTTGCCTAGGCTTTTCCATAAAAGTTTGTCTTTCTCTCCCGCAGTGATTTTATGCTTTTTTCCAAGCTTATATGCTTTTTCCAAGCTTAGCTTCTTTCTCCAGCTAAACAACTTAATAGATATTTCTCTCCTATCCATTAAGCTTATCTAGAATTTTGTCTAGATTCCTTATCATGAAAAAATTACCCAATATCATTTACCTATGAAGTTATATTCTTTTGTTTTGGCAAGATTCTCATTTCTAAGTGTCTCATTCCAAGTACCTATTCCCTATTTATTTATTTATTAGCAATTATTCATTTACATCATTGTTCCTATATTTTTCATGTATTTTCCACCATTCTAATCAAACAAGATTATAGTAGTGAAGGCATATTACAAGATTGTTCATTGTAGAATTCTTTTCTAAATGTCATGTGTCATATATTTATTGGATCTCTACCAAACAAGCAAGGCATAAGCAAATTTCTAAGTGTCTCATTCCAAGTACCTATTCCCTATTTATTTATTTATTAGCAATTATTCATTTACATCATTGTTCCTATATTTTTCATGTATTTTCCACCATTCTAATCAAACAAGATTATAGTAGTGAAGGCATATTACAAGATTGTTCGTTGTAAAATTCTTTTCTAAATGTCATGTGTCATCTATTTATTGGATCTCTACCAAACAAGCAAGGCATAAGCAAAGGGTGAATCCATCCAAAATAGAAATAAAGAGGACACAACTTACTTCTTCGTGAAGAGAAGGTAATTCTTGAAATTCTGTAACTTTGTACTTTGGAGATGCTACCCACACAATGTAAAAGTCAATTTGCACAAAAAAATATACAAGTCAATTTGCAAAAAGAAAATAAAGTAAAAATCTATTTCTCATTTCTGTAATTTTGAAGGCTTGCTATTTTTATTATTACAGCAGCAGGATCAAAGTACACCCTAATGTAACTTTGTCCTTTCCATTACGATGAACAATCGCAGTCGCACAGAGACAACAAAATTCCAAAGAATTATCAATTTATTTGTATAAAAAGGAACATACTTTGAACATAATGTTAAATCCTTTTGCACTGAATGGTTCTCCATGAGATTTATTTTTTTGATTGAAACATTACTTCCCATGATGGAATAATGGATATAATAGAGTCATAGCATCACATAGATGTAGCGTGTGATGAAATATGGAAACTTGCGTTTTAATTATTGGATGGATGTGCATGGCACTAAACATTAGGGCGAGGGGATGAATATTCGAAAAAGATTGGTGCACAATGTGTAACTCACTGCACATGAGCAAAGTGTTTAATAGAGTTATCTAGATTATGCTAATCCCCCTTACGTGGCGTAAAAGGTATTTTCTCATTTTTATCTAAATTCGTAGACATATATTGGCACAAGGATATTTTCAAATCTTCTATACCTTCAGTGTAGTTTTGCACTTTTAGGGGCAATTTTTAGTTTAACAATGCGGCAATTTCTAGTTTAACAATGCCTACAAAAATATGGCGGTTGGGGACAATATGCATTTTAATGATGATTAAAGTTAATGAAACTTTATTTACAACCAACGTAGATAGACATTAGGTCTTTGTGGGTCTGACTATGTCAAATATGCCTAGTGACTCATGAATTTCTGTCATTGAATCTTATTTTCACAATCTTGGGCTTTGGTTTCACTTCAGGTCTACAGTTTGACTCTTTTGCACATGCACATCTCTCAAACCTTGCAATATGGATTTGATTGTCCAAGAAGCTCGCATGAGCTTGGAATGGGGCTCACCTAAGTCATTTTGATAAGACATGTAAACATCCCCACTATGGTAGAGTAGTATAAAGTTCTTTGCCACGTGATTATGATCTATTTTCCTAACTGCTATTGTCAAAGGCTTTAATTTTTTTTAACCTCCATTCAAAGATTTGAAAAAAGTCTATGACCTATTTGTTCGTGTTTTTCAATTTAATAAGTTAAAAAAAATGAAAAGAAAAATACAGAAACATTCTTATTCCCATCGCCATGGAAGTAATCTCTAAACTACTAACATAAGCCAAGCCTGTGACAAATAAATAATGAATATATATATATATATATATATATATATATCCACGACAACCATACTGCATGTACTAAAGGTTATATACAATACATGTTTCTTTACGGAAGAAATCATATATGTACTAAAAGTTGATACATAGTGGATATTCCAATATCTTGAAACCCACGAAAGAAAAATTAAGAACACAGAGGAGGTTCCTTTTAGGGGACCCTCGAAAGCCTAAAATAAAGTAAACTAGGTACAATGATTATTAACACAGAGGAGATTCTTTTAAGGAGAACACTTGAAAGCATAAAATAAAATCTCTTTGAATATTTGGTCACTAGCCTTTGGGGCTATGGTCAGAATCATAGTCAGACTCATAGTCAGACTCGTATTCTTAAACAAACCTATCAAGAATTAACCTAGGAAGCTGTTGTAACCATGAAGGTTCCCTTCCAAAGCTAGATGAAAAAGTTGAGAAACACATGAATGGATCTACCTTATCTATGGTAATTCCGACTTCACCAAAATAGTCAATTTCAATAGTAAAATTATACCCTGTAGGAGAATTACTATCCTGGTTGATCTTCTTGTTGGTGCCCTTATATAATAAATCGAATTCAAAAGTATCATATCTTTCTTCTCCATCCTACATGTCATTATACAAAATAGAAAGGGCAAACCGCTGACAAAGCCTACCTTGAACTTCTTTTCTAGGAACAAGTGAAACAAGTAGGAGATTCATCCAATTAATCTAATGACTGAATGGATAAATGATTTATTTACAATACATGATGATTTAAACTCTTTCATAGGCACTAGCATATTGAAGAATGGCATAATAATCTATCCATCTTAGACTAGGATCATAAATATAAACAAGTATGTGATATGGATATCTTACTGCACAAAAATATGCACGGTTATTGTTCATAGGTGCTAATGGAATATCATAGTTGTGTTCTGTATTTGAAAGCCAAAACCATTTCTCAAGAATTATCTTTTGCATTTCCATGTGTAAAGACATAACTTTTTTCTAAAAGACAGTCCACACAAAAATAATAATGGTAGGAAGGCATAATGTCACTTGAGATTTGTTCTGGGAGGATGATGAACATTCACCAAATTCAAATCTTTTAACTGCATATTTTATTTGTATAATTGCTCCTTATTTGTTCATTAAATCTACAAGATAATTCTCTTTATTGGCTTTATATATGATATCAAAATCATATCCATCTAAACACAAAGCCCATATTAAAACTCTAGAATTACCTTGTTCTATCAACCTCTTGTTTTGCAACATTCCTTTCATGTGCCTGAGATCCATCTTTTAAGGAATAACATGAATCTTTTTATACCTTTCTCTACTACTAGAATTTCATTATGGGAAGAAGGATAATTTTTTTTAGCTTCTGGGATGTGCCAGAGGCATATGCATGTACTTCTTCCTTTTTGCAATGTTTCTACAATAATATTGTTGCCCAACAATAATCTAAGCCATCTGTTTCAAGAATGAATGATAGGTCACTGTGGGGAAGAGCCAAAGGTGGTAGTTGCTTGATTTTTTTCTTTATGTTTCTGACTGCTTTGGTCATCTGGTCATTCCAACTGTTTCCTTTTTTTTATCTTTGTTGCAGAAGCTTTGTATCTGCGGCATGCAATGGATAAAATTTCCTGATGTAATTCAAACATCCTAAAAATATTTACACAATCTTAACATCTGGAAGATAGTCTGGAAAATTTGATAAAGAATTCAATACATGGGGTTGTAATTCTATTTTCCCTTGGGATATGATTAAACCCAAGTACTTAATCCAGGTTTGTGCAATGATGAACTTATCTGGGGAAACAGAGAGAACTAGACCATGCTTGAAACCAACCTAATAAAATTTCTCTAAGTGTTTCTTATGTTCACTAATATCTTTGCTGAAAATTAACAAATCATCTATGTAGACAATAATAAAAGAATAATCTTTGAAAATATCTTCCATTCGCTTTCAGAATTCTGATGGAGCATTCTTAAAACCAAATGTCATAATTGTCCATTGAAACTATCCCCTAGGTACCACGAATGTTGTTTTATATCTATCCTTAGGATTAATGCCAATTTGCCAAAACCCACATTTAAGATCAAACTCACTAAACACATTTGTTTTGGTGATCTTATATAACAACATTTCTTTATTAGGCAGAGGATATTTAATGGGCACAAGAGCTTCATTCATATATTTGTAGTTGATAACTAACCTTTTTGTTCTCAGTGTGTGTTAACATAAAGTTGGACATGCGCAAGATCTCTTACACAATTCTAGGAGTTTTCTTTCTATCAAATGGTTAATTTGTGCTTTGCAAAGCTCTTGTTCGGGTAGGCTCATGTGATATGATGATTCCTTTTGTAATTTACTAAAGCCTTGTTTTTGAAATGGAAGTGAAACAAAATACTTTTCCCTGAACCAGAATGTGTTAGGATGTTCTATTGTACAATCATTTTTCAATTTGTTTACAATATCAGACAAAATGGCAAGGCCATCGATTTTTGCATGTTTGACAATTTTTTGGATCTTGGAAAGATCTATTACTGCTTCATCAAAATTTCTTACCTCATTAGGTTTTATCCTGAGTGTGTATTTACTCTTGGCAGGGACTTGCACCTTGTCTCCTTGAATGCTGAAAATTATCAGATTCTTTTGAATGGTGATTGGCATGAATTTCTTCATAAAATCTTGTCCAAGCAACATATCAGCACCAGTATACTAATTATATAAGGTGACCTATACTTCTTGTGAACCTAAAAATATTGGGAAGTCTGGAGCAATATATCGGATTTTTATCAGTTCTTTGTTAACTGCTCTAAACTGGACTTGAGTGGGTTTCTAATTAAGGAGGAATGGTCTTGAATTTGCAATAGCTACTCATAGCTCCAGTATCAATCTGAGCATGAAGAGAATATTATTTGTAGCCTGGAACTTTTATTTTAGCAACGATGACTATCCTATCATCAATACCACTGATGTCATGAATGTTTCCATTACTGTATTTACTAGATGATAGTAATGGAGTTTGAGAGGAAAGGAAATTAGAACAAACAAACTATGAATTCAGACTATCAAGTTATTGTATGTTGGCTTGAACCCGTTGTGCAAGCAGCTTCATTTTGTTTCTATCTCTTTGGACATTTTCTTCTACCCTTTTAATTTTATCGAATAATTTCTCTGCATTATTATCTATGGATTCTTGTGATGCTTATGGTGTTATATGGGAGTCTAAAATATCAAATTCTTCTCCATCAGTTATTTTGTGAGAAATAAAACCCTGCAACAGATCAATATTTTCTTAGAGATGTCTCCAAGGAATAATAAAGTTGGGATAAAGACAGACCTTTGTCTCTGGATTTCTTCAATTTGATGTTGGAGATTGTAAAATGAAAACATAAAACAATTAGACAGATATGTAAATTCATTTCTATCACTATTACTGTCTGAAAGAGAAACCTTTTAGAATTTTTCATCAATGTCATAGCTATTATCTGAATCAATACTGTGTATAGAAAAACATTCAAAATCAAAATCAGTCTATGAAAATATGTCACAATCAGCTAGGTCATAAGAAGATTTAAAAATTTGTACAATCTTTTTCTGGATCCCTTTCTTTTCTTTCTTGGGACATCTGTTAGCCCAATGACCAGTCTGAACACAAATAAAGCATTTGGATTTCTTAGCTGGTTTAAACCCTTTCTTGAAAATGAATCTTGATCTTCCAATTGTGGGAGATTTTAACTGTTATTGTTTTTCTTAGTAGGAGGTCTCGACCTACAAGAACACTTACCACTTTGGTCTTATTGAGAACCCTTTTTGGAGTGGTTCTTATAGCACCCAAAATGATATGTTTCATTAAAGGAGTCATAGATGGTGGGGCTGAAATGCAACTGCCTTTTGACATTCTTATGAGTTTTTTTGGTGGCACATTAATTTTTCATAATGGTAAGAATATGTTGGTGAAGTGCGGCTAGTGACAATGTATCTATGGCAATGTGTTGTGCGGACAGTGACTGTTGAACTAATTCAGGTATTTTTCCTAGCATGGAGGCGATGTAGTGCCTGAGAAAGTCCGCATTATGGTGATGAAGGATTTCATAATAAATATTTTGCATTGTGCAATAATATTTTGATAATAAATCTAAATTTCACAATCTTTGACTCATAAACATTTGGGCATAATGTTCACTGTCAAAGGAAATAACTCCCAGAAATTCATGGGAAAGAGCCATCAAGATAGCTTCCAAAAGATTATCATTTACAAGAATTTATGTTTTCTCTTCTTTCTTAAGTGTTTCCCACCATAGTCTGGCATTCCTTGTTAGGTTCCATGTGATTAATATGACTACCTCTTTCCATGAAGCTTTAGTGTCTGCTTTCTTGTTAAAAGGCCATGCATTAATCTATTGCAGGAGAATTAATCTCTAGTCGCTATTTAAACAATCAAAATTGATAAAGAATGTATTGTTTTGATTTCCAAATTTTGTTTGGGCATTCATATCATCTCTAAATTCTGTAGAGGCAAGATGTTGAGTCTAAGAATAGAATGGAATCTTTTTATGATGAGAGCTAATATCATATTCTAATGTCTTTGTAGCTTTTCTATAAAAGTTGAAAGAACTTATTATTTTCTTCTTAGTTGTCGAGGATCCACCTTCATCCAATGACTGGCTTGCCATATTTATTTCTCTCATGTAAAATTTTGAAATACTTTTTTTCAAAAGGTTTAATTTTTCTCATGCTAACACGGTACCCTTTGCTAAGGCTTCAAACTAGCTTTCATCCTTTTCAAAAACTTTGAGAGAGAGATTGGATGAGGACTAGGAAGTTTTTATCAAGGTGAATTTGGGGCCTTCTTCTTCTATGTCAGAATATCTAGGGGGAGATCTTGATCTACTCATAGCAGTTTCAAAACTTGTGACTGCTTTGCTTATTACCCCTAATTAATCATTAATTTCTCTTAACTGACTTTCATGAGTATTATGATGAGCATACACTGTATCTATTGTCTAGTGGCTATTTATAACATGTTCTTTTACTTCTACAATGTCTCTTTCCAGATCATCTATGGCTTTGGGCCACATAGACAAACATGTAGTTAGCATAATTCTGCATTTTTATGTATTCTGTTGGTTCAGGCTCTATGGCTTATCGATAATGCAGAAATTACAAATCACTCTGGATAGCACCATCTATGAATTTAGGAGTACTATTACCAAGTTCTAGTCTCGTTTCTAGAAATTCTGCTTTTACGCCTCTCTTTTCTCTAGGTAGATTGAACATGTTCTCGTCTCGGAAACGGAACATAATGCATTCAGGACAGTCTGAATGTTGTCCTTGGTTTGATGTACAAGTGATGGTTTCATATTTATTTTTTGAATTTTCTTTTTCTTTTTCATGGCAATATACAAAATCTAGTAACTGACGATGATTATGGCTACTTGAATATACTAAGAGTCTGGGTGGCATTTGTACAAAACAAGGGAATCTGACCGACTAACTTCTTGGTAATTGTTTTTGCGAAGTAGTCAGTTGGAATCGTAAACTGGAACTACCATTAGGGTTTGGAACTAACTTTAATTAGTTTGGAGATGAAGAGATTTCTAGTTGTGGATACTTTAGAGACATCAAAGTATACTCACTATTCCATTCATATGCTAGACTTTGTTCACAGAATCCTACTTGCGATGGAGTAGTATTACCGAGACAAACAATGACACCTTCTTTTAATGCTCGCTCTGATAGATTGGGATGTAGTGGAGGCATAGTAGAGGAGACAAATCTAATACAAACATTAGATTGGAGTTGTGCTATTTTTGTATGAGGGGCGGTATCATATCCATGGAACTGTATGTAAGCTTGGAGAAATTCATTAATATATAGATCTGTAAGCGACACTTAGTATCTTGGGATGACTAAAGACCAAACAGGACCATTATTTAAGGGGATTTAGAGTACTCTTATCAATGCATCTTCAAACTTGTTATGGCCGGTATCAAGAACACAAGTTAGACACGAGCTATCTAACCCTGGTCGTACAAGAGGATTAATCCCAAATTGTATGAGCCTGATATGTATGTATTTTTAATCATGACTCAGACCCCATTCTACATCTTCATTTCTAATGAGAGGAATTTTATATACACTTTGACCAATAGAAACAAAGACATTTACAAACGAAAATCTAAATAATGTAGCAGCATGGAACTGAAAAATTGGGAGTTTATATATATTTTTCCATATCAATGGTTGGTAGTTCCCAATTAGATTTTGGATTAAATTCTTTCTCTACAACTCTATTATCAAACAAAACATATGTATTTATTTTTTTCAAAAACTTTGTAAGCCATGCCCATTTTTTCTCATGTGTTACTTTATGAGATTCAATAGAGAAATTAAAACTTTGCCTAGCGTCATACTGATGAAGATAAAAGGATTAAAAACACCTAAAAAATTGCATACTTGTAATCACGGTTCATGCCCTATGCCCAAAAACACATTTTCCCTCAACAACAATGGGACTTATTGTGTCAGACACCTTCATCTTTCTCTTACAATAGATATGCTTCTCCCTTCTACCTCGAACCATCTATCCATCCCTTCGCTTAGAGATGCTAGCTGTGGATACTTTTTAGACATCGAAGTATACTCACTATTCCATTTAGATGGCAAACTTAGTTCACAAAAGCCTACTTGCAATGGAGTAGTATTACTGGGACAAATAATGACACCTTTTAATGCTCATTGTGATAGATTGGGATGTAGTGGAGGCGTAGTAGAGGAGAAAAATCTAATACATTCATTATATTAGAGCTGTGATATTTGTGTATGAGGGGTGGTATCATATCCATGGAACTGTATGTAAGCTTGGAGAAACTCATTAATATATGGATTTGTAAGTGACACTTAGTATGTTGGGATGACTGAAGACCAAAGAGGACCATTAGTTAAGGGGCTTTGGAATCCTCCTATCAATGTGTCTTCAAACTTATTATGTTTGGTATCAAGAACACAAGTTAGACATGAGTTATCTAACCCTGGTTATACAAGAGGATTAACCCAATTCTACCTCTTCCTTTCTAATGAGAGGAATTTCATATACACTCAGACCAATAGAAATAGGAACATTTACAAAGGAAAATGTAAGCAGTGTAGCAGCAGAGAACTGAAAAACTAGGAGTTTATATATTTTTTCCATCTCAATGTTTGGTAGTTCCCAACTAGGTTTTGGATTAAATTCCTACTCTACAACTCTAGTATCAAACAAAACATATGTATTTCTTTTCTTCAAAAACATTGTAATCCATGCCCATTTTTTCTCATGTGTTTCTTTACAAGATTCGATAGAGAAATTAAAACCTTTCCTAGAATCCATACTGATGAAGATAAAAGGATTAAAAGCACCTAAAAAATTGCATATTTGCAATCACGAGTCACACCCTATGACAAACGACACTTTTTTCCTTGGCAACAATGGGACTTATCGCAGCAAACACCTTAAGCTTTCGCTTACAAAATAATTGATATAATGGCTCTAATACCAACTAATAAAGTAATACGCACTTGCACACTCAAAGGTCACATCAATTGATAAAGAAATTCACACTCGCACACTCAAAGATCACATAACACATAATTCAAAGATCACAGAACACAGAATGCAAATGTTTTGAACTTCAAACTGAAAGAGAACTTCTTTTGAGAATTCAAAGATCACAAAACATAGAATGCAGATGTTTTGAGCTTAAAACTCAAGGAGAATTCCTTTCATATTATAGAAAAACTCATAAATTTACAAGTGTCTTGAGCTGAGGTTCATGCTTCCTTATATAGGATGGACCCTCGGGTTGTTACTCCAACTTTGGAATATTTCCCTTCCCCCAAGAGATTTTCATATCACAAAAAATCTTAATGATATGATACAAAGTGGAGATTCTGATTGGGGGAATCCATGACAACCATAAATGCACGTACTAAAAGGTTATATACAGTAGAAGTTTCTTTATGGAAGAAATAATATATGTACCAAAATTTGATACACAGTGAATATTCCAATATCTTGAAACCCACGAAAGCAAAACTAAGTACACAGAGGAGATTCTTTTTAGGGGAACCCAAACCTAAAATAAATTAAACTAGGTACAATGATTATCAACACAGAGGAGATTCTTTTAAGGAGAACCCTCTAGATACTAGAATAAAATCTTTTTGAAGATTTGGTCACCAGCCTTTGGGGCTATGGTCAGAGTCATAGTTAGGATCATAGTCAGACTCTTATTCTCCAACATACTTGTCAATAATCAAAACAATACTTTGTTTATCAATTTTGATTGTCTAAACAGGGATCAGACATTAATTCTCTTGCAACATATTAATCACATGGAACTTAACAAGGAATGCTAGACAATGGTGAGAAATGCTTAAGAAAGAAGAGAAAACATAAATTATTGAAAATGATGATCCTTTGGAAGCTATCTTGATGGCTCTCTCCCATGAATTTTTGGGAGTGATTTCCTCTGACAGTGAACATTAACCCCAAATGTTTATAAGTCAAAGATTGTGCAATTTACATTTATTATCATAATATTACTGCACAATGCAAAATCTTTATTATAAAATCCCTGATCACCATAATGTGGCTTATCGCAAGCACTACATAACCTCCATGCTAGGCAAAATACCTGAATTAGTTCAATAGTCATTGTCTGCACAACACATTTCCATAGATACATTGTCACTAGCCACACTTCACCAACACATTCTTACCATTATGAAAAATGAATGTGCTGCCAACAAAACACGTAAGAATGTCAAAAGGAAGTTGCATTTCAGCCCCACTATTTGTGACTCCTTTACTAAAACATATCATTTTGGGTGTTATAGGAACCACTCCATAAAGGGTTCTCAAAAAGACCAAAGTGGTAAGTGTTCTTGTAGGCAAAGACCTCCTACTAAGAAAAAGCAATATCAATCAAAATCTCCCACAACTGAAAGATCAAGATTAATTTTCAAGAAAAGGTCTAAACCAGCTAAGCAGTCCAAATGATTTATTTATGGTTAGACTGGTCTTTGGGATAATAGATGTCACAACAATGGAAAGAAAGGGATCTAGAAAAAAATTGCATAAGTTTTCAAATCCTCCGATGACCCTGATGAATGGGACAGTTTCCTAGACTTATTCTCATTTTGAATGTATTTCTATACATGGTACTGATTCAGATAATAGGTACGACATTGATGAAAAATTTCAAAACGTCTCTCTTTCAGACAATAATAGTGATAGTAGTGAATTATGTACATATCTTTCTAATTCTTTTATGTTTTCATTTTATGATCTCCAACATCAAAATGAAGAAATCCATAAACAAAAGACCTCTCTTCATCCCAACTTGATTATTCCTTGGAGACGTCTTGAAGAAAACATTGACCAGTTGCAGGCTTTTGTTTCTCACAAAATAACTGATGGAGAAGAATTTGAGATTTTAGATTGGCATATAACACTAGAAACATCATAAGAATCCACAGATAATACTGCAAAAAAATTATTGGATAAATTAAAATGGTAGAAGAAGATCGCTAAAGAGATAGAAACCAACTGAATTAGCTTCCACAACAGATTCAAGCCAACATGCAAGAACTTGATAGTCTGAATCCACAGTTTGTTTCTTCTATTTTCCTTCCCTCTCAAACTCCATTACTATCATCTAGTCAATATGGTAATGAAAACATTCATGACATCAATGGTATTGATGATAGGATGGTCATCCCTATAAAAATAAAAGTTATAGGCTACAAAGAGTATACTCTTGATGCTCAGATTGATATTGGAGCTATGAGAAGTTGTTTCAAATTCAAGGCCATTCCTACTTACTTTTGGAAACCCACTCAAGTCCAGTTTAGAGTAGTTAACAAACAACTGATAAAAGTCCCATATATTGCTCTAGACTTCCCAGTACTCTTAGGTTCAAAAGAAGTATATGTCACCTTATATAATTATGATATTGGGGTTGATATGTTACTTCGATAGTATTTTATGAAGAAATTCATGCCAATCACCATTGAAAAGAATCTGATAATTTTCGCCATTCAAGGAGACAAGGTGCAAGTCCCTGCTAAGAGTAGATACACACTCAGGGTAAAACCTGATGAGGTAAGCAATTTTGATAAAGCAGTAATCGATCCTTCCAAGATCCAAAAAATTATAAAACATGTAGAAATCCATGGTCATGCCATTTTGTCTGATATTGTAAACAAATTGAAAAATGATTGTACAACAGAATACCATGACATATTGTAGTTCAGGGAAAAGTATGTTTTTTCACTTCCTTTCCAAAAGGAAGGCTCTATTAAAGCACAAAAGGAAACAAAAAATTACATGAGCCCATCCGAATAAGAGCTTTGCAAAGCAGAAATTAACAGTTTGATAGAAAGAAAACTCATAGAACCGTGAAAATGTTCTTGGTCATGTCCATCTTTTTATGTCAAAAAGCACTTAGAAAAAAATGTGGAAAAGAGAGTTTAGTTGTCAACTACAAAGATTTGAATGAAGATCTTGTGCCCGTTAAACATCCCTTACCTAATAAAGAAGAGTTTTTATCTAATATCGCCAAAGCAAATGTGTTCAGTAAGTTTGATCTTAAAAGTGGGTTTTGGCAAATTGGCATTAATCATGAGGATAGATATAAAACAACATTCATGGTACCTAGAGGATAGTTTCAATGGACAATTATGCCATTCGATTTGAAGAATTCTCCATCATAATTCCAGAAGAGAATGGAAAATATTTCCAAAGATTATTATTTTATTATTGTCTACATAGATGATTTATTAATTTTCAGCAAGGATATTAGTGAACATAAAAAACACTTAGAGAAATTTTATCAGGTTGTTTTCAAGCATGGTCTAGTTCTCTCTGCCTCCCAAGATAATTTCATCATTTCAAAAATTGAGATTGAGTACTTGGGTTTAATAAGATCCCAAGGGAAAATAGAATTACAACCACATGTATTTAATTCTTTAAAAGAATTTCCAAACTATCTTCCAGATGTTAAGATTGTGGAAACATTTTTAGGATATTTGAACTACATCAGGAAATTTTATTGAGAGTAGGCGACAAATATAGAGCTTATGCAACAAAGACTGAAAAAGGGAACCAGTTGGAATGACCAGATGACCAAAGTAGTCAAAAACATAAAGCAAAAAATCAAACAACTACCACCTTTGGCTCTTCCCCACAATGACCTACCATTCATTCTTGAAACAGATGCCTTAGAATATTGTTCGGTAGAAATCTTATTGCAGAAACATGGCAAAAAGGAAGAAGTATGTGCATATGCCTCTAACATATTCTTAGAAGCTGAAAAAAATTATCCTTCTTTCCATAAATAAATTCTAGCAGTAACGAAAGGTATAAAAGGATTCAGGTTATTCCTTAAAGGTGTCCACTTCATTGTTAAGACAGATCTCAGGCACATGAAAGGAATGCTGCAAAACAAAATCTAGAACAAGATAATTCTATAGTTTTGAGATAGGCTTTGTGGTTACATGGATATGATTTTGATATCATATATAAAGTCGGTAAAGAGAATTATCTTGTAGATTTAATTACCAGAGAAGGATAAATTATACAAACAGAATATGCAGTTAGAAGATTTGAATTTGATGAATGTTCATAATCCTCCCAGAACAAATCTCAAGTTACATTATGCTCTTCTTGCCATTATTCTTTTTGTGTGGCTTGTCTTTTAGAAAAAGTTTTGTCTTTACCCATGGAAATCCAGAAGATCATTCTTGACAAATGGTTTTGGCTCTCAAATACAAGATACATATATGATATTCCATTAGCACCTATAAATAATAACCATGCTTATTTTCGTGTAGTAAGATATCCATGTCACGGACTTGTTTATATTTATGATCCTAATATGAGATGGATAGATTATTATGACTTTCTTCAATATGCTTGTGCCTATGAAAGAGTTTAAATCATTATGTATTGTGAATACATCAAGTCTCCATTCAATCACTAGAGTAATTGGATGAATCTCCTACTTGTTTCATTTGTTCCCAAAAAAGAAGATCAAGGTAGACTCTGTAAGTAGTTTTCCCTTTCTATTTTTTCTAATGACATGCAGGATGGAGCATAAAGATATGATATATTTGAATTCGATTTATTATATAAGGGAACCAATATGAAGATCAACCAGAATAGTACGTCTCCTATAGGTTATAATTTTACTATTGAAATTGACTATTTGGTGAAGTCGGAATCCCCCCAGATAAGATAGATCCATTCATGTGTTTCTCAGCTTTTTCACCTAGATTCGGAAGGGAACCATCATGGTTACAACAACTTCCTAGGTTATGTATTGACGAGCTTGCTTAAGAATACGAGTCTGAGTATGATCCTGACTATGACTCTGACCATAGCCCCAAAGGCTGGTGACCAAATCTTCAAAGAGATTTTATTTTAGGTTTTTTAGGGTTCTCCCTAAAAGAATCTCCTCTGTGTTGATAATCATTGTACCTAGTTTACTTTATTTTAGGCTTTCGACGCTTCCCATAATTGATCATTAATTTCTCTTAATTGCCTTTCATGAGTATTCTATTGAGTATACATTGTATGTATGCTCTAGTGGATATTTCTGACATGCTCTTTTACTTCTACAATGTCTCTTTCCAGATCATCTATGTTTTGGACCACAGAGACAGACATGTGGTTAGCATAATTCTACATTTTTAAGTATTCTACTGGTTCAGGCTCAATGGCTGATCAATAATGCAGAAATTACAAATTCCTCTTGATAGCACCATCTTTGAATTTAGGAGTACTATTACCAGTTTCGAGTCTCCTTTATGGAAATTCTGCTTTTGCACTTGTATTTTCTCTACGTAGGATAATATCCAAACAAAATTTGGATAATCAAAACAATATTTATTTACACTCATATTCTATCCATTCTGTTCAAGGTAAAAGGGAAAAACATATCTGTCTTAAGCGAAAGTTGAAGGTGTCTATCATGATAAGTCCCATTGTTGCCAAGGAAAAAGGTGTTGTTGGGCGTATGGCATGACTCATGATTGCAAATCTGCAATTTTTCAGGTTCTTTTAATCCTTTTACCTTCATCGGTATGGATGCTAGGAAATGTTTTAATTTCTCTATTAAATCTCGTAAAGCAGCACATGAGAAAAAATGGGCATGGATTACAAAGTTTTTGAAGAAAATAAATATGTATGTTTTGTTTGATACTAGAGTTGTAGAGCAAGAATTTAATCCACAACCTAATTGGCAACTACCAAACATTGAGATGGAAAAAATATATAAACTCCTAGTTTTTTAGTTCTGCGTTGCTACACTGTTTACATTTTCCTCTGTAAATGTTCTTGTTTCTATTGGTCAGAGTGTATATCAAATTCCTCTCATTAGAAAGGAAGATGTAGAATGGGGTCTGAGTCATGACTACAAATACATACATATCAGACTCATACAATTTGGGATTAATCCTCTTGTATGAACATTGTTAGATAACTCATGTGTAACTTGTGTTCTTGATACCAGACATATTAAATTTGAAGCCACATTTATAGGAGGATTCCAAAGCCCCTTAAATAATGGTCTTGTTTGGTCTTCAGTCATCCCAAGATATCAAGTGTCACTTACAGATCTATATATTAATGAATTTCTCCAAGCTTCCATACAATTCCATGGATATGATACCACCCCTCATACACCAATAACACAACTCCAATCTAATATTTTTATTAGATTTGTCTCCTCTAATGTGCCTCCACTACATCCCAATCTATCGCAACAAACATTAAAAGAAGGTGTCATTGTTGGTCCCGGTAATACTACTTTGTTACAAGTAGGATTTTGTGAACTAAGTCTGCCATCTGAATGGAATAATGAGTATACTTAGATGTCTTAAAAGTATCCATAGCTAGCAATCTCTTCATCTCCAAACCAATTAAATTTAGTTCCAAACCCTAATGGTAGTTCCAGTTTATAGTTCCATTTGACTACTTCACAAAAACAATTACCAAGAAGTGGGTTAGTCACAGTCCCTCATTCTGTACAAATACCACCCAGACTATCAGTATCTTCAAGTAGCCATAATCATCGTCAATTACCAGATTTTGTATATTTCCATTAAAAAGAAAAAGAAAATTAAAAAAATAAATATGAAACCATCACTTCTACATCACACTAATGACAAAATTTAGACTGTCCTTAATGCATTATGTTCCCTATTCGAGACCAGAAAATGTTCAGTCTACCTAGAGAAAAGGAAAGCGCAAAAGAAGAATTTCAAAAAAGGAGATTGGAACCTGGTAATAGTACTCCTAAATTCAAAGGTGGTGTTATCTAGAGCAATTTGCAATTTCTTTATTATTGATTAGTCACGGAGCCTAAATCAGTAGAATACTTTAAAAAGTAGAATTATGCTAACTAAATGTCTATCTATGTGGCCCAAAACATAGTTGATCTGGCAAGAGACATTGTAGAAGTAAAATAAAATGTTAGAAATATCCACCAAAGCATAGATACAATGTATGCTCACTAGAATACTCATGAAAGTCAATTAAGAGCAATTAATGATCAATTAGGGCTAATAAGAAAAGAAGTCACAAGTTTTGAAATTGCTATGAGTAGATCAAGATCTCCCCCTAGATATTCTGAGC